>APFE031734236.1:96404-168211 GCA_000404065.3 Pinus taeda | reverse complement strand
TTTTTTAATTTCTTAATTCATTTAAAATGGATCATCGAACTAAACCTTCGGAAACATCACCTAAGACCTAGGACTTAGGACTTAGGACTCATGAGGGGATTTAAAAAAAATTTCGACCCTCAAGACACATTACATCATGAATTTTACAATTTGCATCTTAAGGGAGAAAAACCCCTTTAACATAGACCCTCACAAAACACCCAGTTCTGCGACATGACGATAATCTAGCAGGCTAACACACTAGGATTCTCTAAGATTCCAATGACAAAATCTATCCCGGCTTTGGGGTCAGGTTTGAAGGAAAACTCTACCGATCCGTGGATCGGTGAGACGAAAAACCTTCCGGGACATAGATTATCATGGGAAAGTTAGGTCCACCTAGGCAATTTACAACACGACTCACATCTGCTAGGATTATTTACAAAGAATACATGCAGACTGGGTTTACAGAAACGATTGATCAAGCTGCTGATGACTGCAGGATGGCACAGACATGCTGATCAGGTGCTGCCTCTTTTTGCGAAGAAAGAGGGGGTATACTGCATGGGTAGTTGACCGGTAGAGGTCAACAGGTCTCATGTCTATCTATCAACACCATAACTAGGAGTGCTTGTTACTTGGAGAGTGATGCATCACGCCATATGACAAAAGCATGGGAGTTGTTTAGTAGTCTGACGGAGAAACACTTGAGAGATCATGTCGAGCTTCGTAATGATCCCAAGTATGCAGTGAAGGGTGAGGGAACCATTAGGTTTCAGCTTGATTTAGGAGTAACGTTGGAAGCCATGGATGTGTTGTTTGTACTAGGGTTGAAGAAGAACTTGCTCTCAGTAGGACAAAGGATATGAGGTCACGTTCAAGAATGGGTAGGTGCTCATTCATCTAGGGGATTCTAGCCCAGACACAGTAGTTGCCATCGGAGTTATAGAGGGCAACTTATACAGGTTGAAGGGAAAACTTGTTCAAGCTTTGGTACATGACAATGACAATTTGCACGAGTTGTGGCACAAGAGGATGGGACACTTGCACTACAAGTGTTGAATGGTGTTGTCATTGAGGCCAACGTCCGTTATTCAATGCTCTTAATATTTGTCTGAATTGCATCAGTTGGAAGCTCTAAAGGAAGAAGCTCCTGGAAAACCCTTGCATCCCTAAGCTTTTTGAAGCATTTGGGGATAAAGATCAATAATCTTGGGCTCAAGATCATCCTTGTTGGATTCTTCACATTGAGCCAATTCTGGTGGTATGTGGCACGCCACAAGAACCTTCATAGTTTGAGAGATATGCTTGTTTGAAGATGAAGCACTTAACTTGTGGGAAAAACACCAAAGGGAGATGATGTGGCACCCTTTGATTGGCTAGCATATTATTCAAATCAAGGAAGTAGGGTTTTCATCAAGGTTTTTGGCTAAAATATCTCATGAAGGGTTTCAAAGAATTATTTAGATTTTATAAGGGGTTTTTGACTTCAAACAAAAATTAAATCCTAATCCTAAAGAAAGTCAGTCTCACTTCAAATGTGTTTCCCCCAAATTATTTTGACCCGAAGTCAATACCAATCAAAATAGAGTGTCTCATACCCTTCTTACTGACCTGAAGTCAATTCCCATTGATCCCAGATCAATATTGGACATCCTAACATAGGAAGTATTGTAGTACACGATGTCCTTCGGTAGTGCTATGGTCCCTATCCTCATTTCCGTACTCATTGGCCAGATGAGAGGTACTTCCCATGAGTCCCAGACTACATGGGTAGGATGTCTCAACAAGAGAAGGATGAACCACTCGTCCTGCTCACATGTCGCCAAGGGGCATCACAAGGGAAGGATGAACCACTCACCATGTACACAACAAACCACTAGAGGAAGGCTGAACCACTCACCCTATGGTTGCTCACCGCTCCAAGAAGTATCCCAAGGCCGTTGGAGCTCCCAGAGCTTAATGTCCATCTCATACAAGACCCTCGTAAGAGGGTCTCTCCACGACTCCAAGTCGTTCTTGGAAGGCTAAGAATTTGACCTTCCCCAGGGGCTTTGTTAGACTATCGGCGACCTGCTCATCAATCCCAATGTGATGGAGCCTTATTGCTCCTCGTACCATATCCCAGATAAAATGGTAATTGATATCTATATGCTTGGAGCGATCATGAAACACGGGCTTCTCTGATAATCGGATCCCACTCTGGTTGTCGCAGAAGATCACGGTGGTATCCAGCACATGTCCAAACAGCTCACTGAAGAGCTTCCTTATCCAGACAACTTCACAGGAAGCCATACTAGCAGCTATGTATTCCACCTCGGCAATGCTCAAGGCAACCGATTTCTGCTTCCTGCTCATCTAGGATATCGAAGTAGAACCCAAAGAAAAACACCATCCAAAAGTGCTCTTGCGATCCACTACACTGCCAACTCAATCAGCGTTAGAATAACCATGCAGCCTCACATTTCCAGCAGTGTATCTCAGTCCATGAGTGATTGTGCCCCGAAGATATCTCAGAAGATTCTTGGCGGCAATCCAATGTATATGATGAGGATCAACCATGTATTGGCTCAATGTGTTAACTGCAAAACATATATCCGGATGGGAGTTCACCAAAAAAATCAGTGCTCCTATGAGTTGACAATACTCAGAAGCATTTCCTAATTTAGGTCCAGCAGCACTACCACATAACTTCTTAAAGTTAAGTTCCATCGGAGTAGTCACAGGTTTGCAGTCCACCATCCCAAATCTTTCCAATATCTTCACAACATATTTTCCTTGAGAGAGGAAAATTTCACCTGGCTTTTGCCAAACCTCCAACCCTAGGAAATAGTGCATCGGTCCTAGGTCCTTCATCTCAAATTCAGAAGCCAACTCCCTCTTACATTTGTGAATGAGGGGAATTTGCACCTATCAGAAAGAGGTCGTCCACATAAGGTACCAGAATGAGAGGTTTATCATTTTCAACCTTAAAGTAAAGGTTCGGATCGGCTTCACTTCTAGTGAATCCCAGCTTCATCAGATATCTATCAATCCTCTCATACCAAGCCTAGGGGTGCTTGCTTCAATCCATAGAGAGCATTCTTCAACCTGCATACATGAGATTCCCGATCATGAACTTCAAACCCCTCGAGTTGTTCCACATAGACTTCCTCATTGATTGAACCATGCAAGAAGGCGGTCTTGACATCCATCTGATGTAGGTTCCATCCTTGCGAGGCAGCAAGGGCTATGATCGAGCGGATGGTGGTGTATTGAGAAACATGTGCAAATATCTCATCATAATCTACACCTTCCTTTTGAGAGAATCCTCGAGCAACAAAGCGAGTCTTGAACTTTTATGCACTTACATCATCTCCATGCTTGATTTTGTAGAGCTACTTAGGAGTGACAACCGATTTTTCTTGAGGTCTAGGGACCACATCCCAGACATCATTCTTCATAATTGACTCATATTCTTCATTCATAACATCCTTCCATACTTGTTGCTTCACGGCTTCTTCGAATGATGAAGGCTCATTTTGAATGATAGTGCTCATGGTGGTCAAATATCCTTGGTACCTGTTCAGCTTCTTGCTTTCACGGAAAGTCCCACTTGGTGCAATGTGCCTCTCAGCATCTTCAAGAGTCTCCCTAACCCATGAGGGTCTCCTCTTGGAGCAGGAAGGCTCATGAGGGAGTGGATCAATAGGATCCATAGGTTCATCAGCATCAGGCATCGTTTTGTCCTCTTTTTCACCTTGATTTCCTATGTCAGCCTCTTTGTCCTTCCTTAGGATAGGAAGGTTGTTGATCTTCCTAAGGGCCATATCTTCGTCGAAGGTGAAATCATGACTTATCTCAACTTCCTTTTGATCAAGCACATAAATTCTATAACCCTTAGAATTTTCACTATAACCCACAAAGATGCCTTTCTTCCCAGATGCACCCAATTTGCTTCTTTTCTCTTTTGGCACATGAAAATATACGGGGCTTCCAAAAATTCTAAAATGAGAGACATTGGGTTTCTTACCAGTGAACATTTCTTCGGGAGTCTTGGAGTCCAATGCTTGACGAGGGCATTGATTTTGAACATACACAGTGGTATTTGCAGCTTCACCCCAAAAAAACTTCGGAAGGCCTTAATCATGAAGCATGGCAGGGACAGCTTCTACAATAGAGCGATTATTCCTTTTAGCCACACCATTCTGCTCGGAAGTGTATGGCATTGTAGTCTCCCTCTTAGTGCCAACTTCTCTGCAATAATCTTGGAATTCATTGGATTCATACTCGATCCCATTATCAGTCCTCAATATCTTGATTTTGTTACAGGATTGGATTTCGATCAAGGCTTTGAAATGTGAGAACCAAGTGAACACTTCATCCTTCTTCTTCAAGAAGTAGACCAGGTCTAGCGAGAATAATCATCCACAAAGGTGAGATAATATAAGTATCCTCCCAAGGAGTTTACAAGCATCATGCCAGATATGTCGAAGTGGATCAATTGCAATATGTCTGTGGTCTTGCTATTACTTGAGGGGAATGGTCCCCTTGTAAGTTTTCCTTTAGCACATCCCGAACATACACCTTCATGCTCTACTTTGAACTCGGGCATACCTGTCACCATCCGTCACACATCAGGTAGGTCCTTATAATGAATATGGGCGAACCTTCGATGCCATAGTTCAGATTGTAGAGATGTGTCGCAAGACATGGCTCCCAATGGACTTCCTCCAACTTGATACAAACTGTCAACCCTGAACCCAAGAGTAAAAGCATCCTTGAAATTTATTTTCCAAACACATACCTTTCTATCGATAAAAACCACCTTGAATCCTTTATCTTCCATCGTTGAAATGGACACCAGGTTCTTTTTTAGATCGAGTACATATAGTTCTTTTTTACCTTGATTCAATTGTTCCCTACTCCCTTCACAAGATAGGTAGCATCATCTCCAAGGATGATCTCCAAGTTTGTCTCCTTTTCTATCAGATTAGAGAGTGCTTCCTTATATCCCGTGAAGTGCCTTGATGCACCATTATCAATCAAGAAATTTCCCAAAGTGTCCGGAGGAGAGGCAGTGGAGAGGGCCAATATAAGATAGTACTCTTTTTGCTTATCGTTTACAACATTGGATTCGTCATACCTAGAGTTTCTTGATTTCTTGGAGGGTTGACCATTTCCTTGATGTCCCGCATTCCTTTTTCCTTTGCCATTGGACGTGTCATTCCTTTGTTGTTGTTAAAGTTGCCCCTGGAGGTGTAACCCTTTTATTAGCACACTCCCTTGCATAGTGGCCAAACTTATTGCAAACAAAGCACCTGCCCTTCCTTCCTCCCTTAGTTCCAGGCTTTCCATGAAAATGACATTTATACCCTGTATTATTCCTCCTTTTGGCATAAGCGGAGAATGCAGTGGGGTTGCTTCTACTAGAAGGCATTTCTTGCTCCACCATTATTGTCGACATCAATTATTCAAACCCTGGAAATCAATCATTGTTGAGTATAGTGGTTCTAAATACACACCACTCAGGTGGGAGTCCTCCAAGGGTGGTGAGAGTAAGCTCCCTGTTAGGAATGACTTCTCCAATTGAGAGTAGATCATTCTTGATCTCAGTAATCCTCAAGAAATAGGATTGAATGTCCTCGTCCTTACCCTTCTCAATATCCTTCAACTTATTCTTGAGAAAGAGAATTTTATTAGCATTACTAACCTTGAACATGCCGACCAACTTGTCGTATATCTCCTTGGAGGTCTTCAATTCGGAGATATAGGCCACCAGATGCTTGTCAATGGAATCCCTGGTAATCTTCTTCGCTTTGACTTCAGTCTTATTGTACTTGGTCTTCACAGCAGCCGATGCATTTGAAGGAGGCTCAGGGATTTTTACCTGCACATAATCTATCACTTCCTTCTCTTCCAAGGTCAAATCAAGAGACATCTTCCATCCATGATAGTCAGATTTATCATGGAGCTTGTCTTCAGCTAGGAAGTAGGATGAGGAACCCATTGAGTCATTTGTCCTTGTCCAACTATCTTTGGTGATTGCTCTTTCACTCTTGCTTGGGCTTTGTCTTCACCTCAGCTCTGAAACCATGTTAATTTTAGGCAACGATGGTATGTTCTATGCTTGGGAGCAATTTTACTTAAATTTCTTTATGAGCCCAATATCTATTTTAGTTTAGCAATCACATAAACATGTACGTAAAATGTTGATAGAACATAAACATAAACAGTGGAAGACAAGCCAAGACAAGAGGACACAATATGTGGCACCAGCGAGGGACAAACCCTAATGTGGGGAAACCCTTGATCAAATCTTCTTTTAGTCTTCAATAGTTCAGCAGAGAGAGATAGTACAATTTACAAAATTTGATAATTTATAACAGCAACAAAAGAGCTCTAACTAGAAAAGTCAACGCTAATCAACAAGGCAGATTTGACCCTCAAAGATTCAGTCAACTTTGGCCTCCAACAACAAGATGAAACAGCCCTCAAAACAGATGAATTCTGCCCAGTCAAAGTCTGGTCAAATAGTCAACCTGCAGTCAGCCCTAACCACAATCAACACTGGTTAAAACTCCTCAATTTTTGTGCCCAAAATTGCAGCATGCTTAGAAAGAGATTCCTCACGCAAACCGAAGTCAAAACAGGTCAACACATCAAGTCAACGCAATCAAACAGCCTCCCAGCAGCTCAGTCAATGCTGCTCAATGCAGTGAACAGAAACCCTAGTTCACACGTGTGGAGAGACAGAACACTGCCTCGGATAGTGTGCTCAATCACAAGAGGAGAGAGAGATATGTGTGATGAGATGATGGCGAAAATAACTTGAGGTCTCCCTTTTATATGCAACGTTGAGGATGAATTGGCAGCTTGTGTGCATGTTTTGCTTGTTGGCCGACCTTGACAATTTGTCCATAATATAAATAAATACATATCTTCATTTGTACATGTCAAAATTGGATGATCTTTAAATCAATCCTACACCTCTCCGAGAGAGGAATCTAATAAAAATATCAGTTGTCATAAATAAGATGACCCATGTGGAGTTTGGCCCTACTTGCCAATTTTAACAAGATCACAGTGAGAACAATGAAACAAGAGGCACCAAAATTTCTTGGGACAAAACCCCGCAAGGGGGAAATCCCGGTAATCTTTCCTATTGAGAGAGAGAGTTCAATTTATCAAATTGTACATTAGAATATTCTAGTAAAAATATCAACCTTTGACTTCAATAAATGCCAAATCAAAACCAGTCAAGAGAGTGTAATATTCCTAATAGAAATTTGCAGTGAAATACCAAAGACATGCACTAGCTACAGCATAAGAACAACCATAATATTCTGGAAATAACACATGAAACAACAAATTAAAACTCCATAGGGTAGCAACAATGATCCTTAACCATTTTGTTAAGAAACCGTGGAATCTTATTACAATGGAGAATGGAAAGTGTGCACCTGGGCTTGGTATGGAAAGCAAGCAAATACCTAGGGGAGAATCGCTAGAAATCTCCACCCAAGATGGCTACTCCAAGTTTTGTGTTTCACCCAGAAATTTATGCACTGCAGCTGTAGGTGAACTGAGATTTGAAGGCCTCAAACACCGTAAAAAATTCAGCAAAATTAGAAGTATGCTCCTTGAGGTCAATCCAGCAAAACCCAGAAAGGATTTGGGCTAATTCCAACCTCCAAAATTATCCAAAGTGCTACGCCCTCCATGGTAGATTTTGTGTCCCCCACAAACCTCAACTGTTTAATATGTCACTTATCCCTCATCAATCAGCGATAGGATTGCCCTGGAAATTCCCTCTGGAAGAATTGAGTGAATTTCCTTCCAAAACCCAGCACAAGTGAGGTGAATCCAACCCCACAAATTCTGCCCAGCAACACTACTGTGCAGGCCCTAAAATGGTGAGTTTAACTCTCTCAGGAGCAGCAACTTCCAGCCTTGAAATTATCCACAAATGCTGGCCCACCCTTAGTGAAATTTCTCCTAAATCCTCCAGCCAAAATACCTCTTGAAACTCCACCAACTCAACGGTACGACTTTTGCCCCTGCGTCCTTCTAGAAGTTCAAACTGGCTGAAGAAAGAGTTGAACTGTGCCATGAACTCCAGCGAAACTCCTTCCCACTAAGTTCAAAAATTCTCTCTTAGGGTGGCACGCAAAGTCCACCGAAAAAGAGGCTGGAATTTCCCCTTGGAAATCCCTATGCTCAAAGCACTAGTTAACTTGGCTATCAGCATAAGCAAACTCTCAAGTTAGATGAATGAACAAGGAACCCCAAAAATGAGCTTGCCTTTGCTTTTTGTAGCTTCTCTCCTCTACCTCTTGTGGTCACCGCCAAATCGAGCCCCCTTGAGTGTTTTCCCTCTATGTGGGTCGAATTCTTCCTAAGGGTTCAATTTCCCCTTTTGTGTGGCCCCCACAACTCAACCTTTTAATTTCTGACCCACTTTTCCTAAGTTGTGTTCTTTTCCTTCGCAAAATTTAATTCACAAGCCTTCTAACCCAAACTTTTAAGTCCAAGCACCAAAATAATTGAGTAGGAAACAAAACTACAAAATTGGGGATACTCCTTAAACAAATTTAATTATTGGGGATATGACTATCCTCCCCTCCCAAATGTTGCTTGTCCTCAAGCAACTGAAGTATCGGATGCCGCAAAATCTGTTCTCCTTCCCATGTGGCATCCTCTTCCAGTGAATCCTTCCATCTCACCAGGTACTCTTTGATTATTCTACTCAGCCTCCTTTCCCTCTCCTGCAAGATGGTCTCTGGTGTCAAAACCAGATGCCCCTCATCATCTAGAGGGGGTAACTCTTGTGGTGGCTATCACATGTTGTCCTAGAGCCTTCTTCAGGCAAGAAACATGGAAGAGGTTGTGCATTTTGCTCCCGGTTCGAAGCTCCAGCTCATACACTACCTCACCTACCCTCCTGGTCGCCCTATATGGCCCATAGAAAAGGAGCTTGAGATATTCTGCTCCCTTCTGCTTGAGCATGGACTGCTTATAGGGCTGCAACCTCAAGAATACCAAGTCACCCACCTCAAACTGCCTCTCCACTTGATCCCTGTCTGGAAACAATTTTTGCTGGTTTTGGGCAGTCTGTAAATTATCCTTAAGAGCTCTAAGTATATCTTGACTTTCCTGCACCAAATCCTTTGCCCCTAGGACCTTGCTGTCTCCAAAGATCACATCAGCAAATGTTAGTGCATCACACTCGTAAAGAGCATGGAAAGGCATCACACCTATGGACATATGGTACGGGGTGTTGTAGCAGTACTCCCCGAGGTACAGCCACTTCACCCATGCTCTCTACTACCCGGTCACATAGTTACGCAAATAGCCCTCCAGCCACTTGTTCACGATCTTTGTCTGGCTGTCTAGCTGAAGAGAGGCCATACTCTAGGCTCAGTGAACAGGAAAAGAGGCCAAGTTTTCTGCTGAAGAGGCTGAGTCCTGGGCCATGGAAAGGGGTAGTACGCTGCTGTGGAAAGAGGTTGTGCTTCAGTGCATACCAAGCAGAAGAGGGACTAATTTCTGGGGTTGTTGATTGGTTGTAATATATCTGGTACTGATATTGTAATAATTTCCTAAAACCTAATAAAATCGGAAATCCCTTTGATGGCTTTTCCCCACACTATGGTTTTCCAGGGTAAATAGCTGTGTAAAAATTGAGCATTTAAATTTCTGTTTTTGGTGTGAATAAATTGTTAGAAGCTCAGCTGTGTTAACTGTGCGTAGATTTCAGATTTAAATTCTGGGTTTTCAGTAAAAATGAAATCTGGGTATAAAAATTTACTGGCACATTAATCTGATAGTTTGGCTTAGAGAATTTAACACGTGATATTACGAGTAAAGTTCAGTATCAATATATTTCACGAGCCTCCACAGCAAATATCTTTCTAGTAATGTATGCTGAAAGCACTAGATTTTTGCAAAATGCATCTACAGTGTTGTAAGGATACAATTGCAAGGATAAATAGTAAAAGGAAATACATCTTGTTTTACTCAGCTTTCAAACTTTGCCTAAGAGGTTATGCATTAGAACTACCTCAAAATTCTGGTTCGAGACAAACACGATAAAGAAACCAAAGATGAAATATGAGATGACCAATGAAAAGTTATTATATCATACATTCTAGAGTTTCCTTCCAACCAAAAGAAAAATAAAGATCATAGACAAGGAGCCCACCATACCTGGTAAACATTTTCATAACCTGAACCTTTCATTCTGATATATGCTGAGGCCATCTCACACCGAACGCCTCCTGTGCAATACCTGTCGCCAAGATCATGTTCAAGCGTAATATTCATAAAGTTGGCCTGGCTATACATCATAAGTTAAACTAAACCATTACATTAATAGATAGCATACTCTTCCTCAGACCAGGATCTCAAAGCACAATATACTTCGTAGTGTCAATACAGGCTGGAAACATGGTTTTCCCTATTATAGAAAGTTTCACCAGAATAGACAAAAAAAGTAGGAAGATAATAGCTGAACTCTCTGTGTAATGGCCTGGGCCAGATTCACCATCACTAAGCACAGGTGGCCAAGGCTCTAGTGCCAATGATGAGCTGAGTGCAAGAATGATGGAAGCCTCGCACGCTTAAGGAAAACTACACTTTGTAAACCATTACGTCAACCCAGCTCAATCAAAAAGCAAGTCAGATATAATATTGAAAATGTTAATAAAGGCCAACAGACCGAATGCTAGTTTAGCAGATGCTTATTACCAGGATAGGTTGCTGATAGGCATTACACTGATATTTAAATGCAGAAAAGAGATGCACATTTACCATAAAAAGGCACCATTACAAGGGAATAGAAAAAGAACCAATAAAATGACACAGCAATTTGAATGCAGACGTTGGCCATAGTTCAATAGCAAAAGGAGAATTTTAGAAGTTCCATATGACTGAAAAACATAAAAATAACCCAATCACAGTTATGTGAACCTCTTAGTGCACCTGCACTTCATGCACAATGTAATCAGAGAAAAGCATAATATAACACATCACTTTATCCAACAAAGAACAGAAAAGGTCCATAATTACATTAGAATATGGTTGCCACGTAGCTCATCTGCATGTCTATCTATCCAAGCAGGCAAATCACTGTACTGCCTGATATTTGGCTCCAAAGTTTGAATCCCTTTTGGTGGTAGAAATTTGCCGATTCTAGTTTCATAAGTATTTCTAGCGTCCAGAAGTACAACTTTTCCATGGTGTTGATCATCCCCAAATTCGCATTCAGATTGCAAAGCCAGAGGTTCAAGTGAAGTATCCAAATCTAATCCATCAAGATTACTATCTTCCAGAGACTTCCCTCCTATTGATTCACAAAGCAACATGCTCATTATTTTGCAAGTCATAGTTAACTTACTCACCGAATAGTTAAAACAAATGTCTTCAAAACTATTTGAAAAGCAAGTATTTGATCCGAGTACCAGGTCTTTAGTACTTTACCAGTTGTTTGGAGAACTGAATGAAACTCAGTAGCAGAGAGGTGTTTTCCAGCATTTGAAATTGAAGGTGATGTAACAGATGGATGAGAATGAAGAGTTACTACCTCCTGCACAACATGAAAAAGGCCCTATTGGCTGAGAAACAGGTGAAGGATGTATATGGATGAGATCACATTTTATATAATCATGACAGAAACTACAATAAAGTACTGCCTCCAAACTACAAATAAACCATTTTTACTCCCAAAAAAACTGTTACTGGAATAGCAATTGTCTGTTCAGTGATTGGGAGCAGAGGATAGCCCGAGCAGATTATAGCATGTAGGGCTTCATTGCTCATCCTTTGGGATCTATTCCCAGGAGTCAATAGTGTCATTCATAGCTCTGATAGAATCTGTTACTATGTCTGAGATGGCCAGAGGAGTCCAACCCCTGGCTCACCCTTTAAGAATGCCCTAATAGGATCCCTGAAATGACCAGCAGGAATTTTTTCCAAGGGCATGCTGTTTGGAGCAGTGCAAATCCAAACTGACTATTAATATCAATCAGGGAAGGATCATAGAAGATCTATTTAAACAGATTCTATTGTTTGATTTGCAGGTTTACGGACCTGTGCCCTCAGAAAAAACAAGTAGAAACTGGATTGATCATCACAGAGTCGCAGACAATGGGAGGCTGAAAAACCATTACACTCCTCTCCTGAGTAGCACAGCTACTTCGTATATAATTCCAATATTCAACCAAGTTTCCGGGACAGGGAGCACAGAGGTGGGAAGATGCACATAGGGAACATGAGGAAGAAACCCCACTTTTTGGGGAAATTCAGGGGGATTGGGGAGACGTGGGAATCCCTAGCATAGGGGTCCCCATCCCTAAAAAAAATTAAAATAAAAATAATAATGATAAAATCCCAACAATAACAATTCATACTATGTAGTCCGTATGGGGTAGCTCAAGTGGCAGTGGCTGTGGAAATGAAGTCTCACCGAACCAGAGGTCTTGGGTTCAAATCTTGGGCTACCCTTCCCCGTAGCGGGGTGTGCAATGGACATGAAAATAGGACAGTCCTACCAAGCCTACAAAAAAAAAAAAAACCAATTCATACTATGCAAATTCATGATTGAGCAATGTAAATAGTAAACAGTAAATCCCTAACATAGGGGTCCCCATCCCTAAAAATATAAAAATAATAATAATAATGGTAAAATCCCAACGATAACAATTCATCCTATGCAAATTCATCATTGAGCAATGTAAATAGTAAACGTAAAATAGTACTAAATTCAAATTTGTAAATGATATAAACATGATTTATTTTCAAATTCAGTAATGAAATACATTGATTCATAAAACATAATGAAACATAATACATTTATTTAAAATCATCATTCTAGAATCTAATTAGTACTAAGAAAATAGTAGATACTAAAGTCTAAAATGGTAAACTGAAATTACTAGAAGTCAAAATATAGAAAGATTTAAGAAGCCATTTGTGTAAAAAAATTTAGTGTGGAAAAAGTCTGCAAAAAATCGGGATTATATCCGAAAATGGTAATTTTTTCAGCAAAACAATTTAATTGGCCGATTTTTTGCAGACTTTTTCAGTCCCGAAAAAATCGTGATTAAATCGTTTTATGCCCGATTTTATCGGGAGTCGACCCAAAAAGTTGGCGATCCTCCCAGGCTGCGGATAAAGAGGCCGAAAATAATATCATTTGCTGCTGTTTTTTCTCCCATTCGGCGCTGTGGAGATTCATAGCTGTTTGCCATTGCCCTAGAGGAGAAGATTTGTTAGTTTTGTGGTGGGGATTTGGAGATTTGTCCATTGTTCAACATGAGAGATTCAAAGTGCCGAATTGCTGCTGCCAGGTATGTATTTTAATTTCTCTCTTAGTTTTTTTACACAAATGGCTTCTTAAATCTTTCTATAATTCTCTATAATTCTGTTAGTTTGTTTATATCTTATTTTTGCCTAGAATTTTGAAAGGGAAACATTGTTTAGAATCTAGATTGAAGCAAAACTTCAACTTTCAAGAATAAAATGACAAAAATTCAAACCCTTGTTTACTAAATCTGAGTGTTTTCAAGTGATTGAGAAGAGGCATTTAAAATCTAAAATCAACTATTGCATTTGTGTTTGCTTCTTATGTGATGGGAAATTTTTAATTTGTTTCAATTTTTTTTTGTGCCCAGGTTTAAATTCAAGTTCAAAGTTTAAAACAAAATGCCAAGGCTTTTGGACGCTATGTGGGAATATGGTGAACCTGATGCTATACCTGAATTTGGGGGGATCAATAGAATGTATTTGACTTGCAAGTTGTGTGGCAAGCATATGTCAGGAAGTATCAACAGATTAAAATTCCATTTGGGGCAAATTCTGGGGCAAAATGTTGACCTTTGCCCAAATACATATCTAGAAATCATTTGACAGGCCATTCAATCATTGATGGATAAAGAGGAGGGAAAAGACACCAGGGTAGCACTAAAATTCCAACTTGTAGGAGCCTCAAGAGTAGGGGGATTGAGAGTGGCAGTGCTTCTTCAGCATCACCTTCCTCACCGATATGTCCCAACCCCTCATCTATCTCATCTTTTTTTGTTCCTAGAACCACACCTGGTGCACAACCTGGCATCAAATTAGCGCTTAAAAAAAAGAAAAGACAAAAACTGACAGGTTGGTCAGTGAGTGTCTTCTACGGAATGATGTTCCTTTCAACATTGCCAAGACAAACCCCTTCTACAAACCTATGTTTGATGTTGTTGTTGTCATTGGCATGGGGTACAAAGCCCCAACCTTTGCAGAATTGAGAGAGCCTCTTCTTCAAGATGAAAAGGCGGATTGCACTTCTAGATTGGAGGAGTTTAGGGCATCATGGGAACAAATTGGATGCACAGTCATGTCAGATGGTTGGACTGACCAGAAGGGTAGAACCCTTCTTAACTTCTTGGTTAGTTTTCCCAAGGGGACAATGGTTATGAAATCTGTTGATGCATCTGCACACATTAAAGATGCACGTACATTATGTGAGTTGTTGGACATCTTCATTCAAGAAATCGGCCCAAGCAATGTTGTCCAAGTCATAACGGACAACGCTACAAATTATGTTGCAGCTGGCAAGTTGCTTATGGAGAGGTATCCTAACTTGTTTTGGACACCTTGTACTGCTCATTGCATTGACTTGATGTTGGAGGATATAGGTAAGATTCCTATTGTGAGGGATATTGTTGAATCATCCAGAAGCATAACAAAATTTATATATAAACATGCATATGTGCTTAGCTTGATGAGAAAATTCACCAAAAACAAAGAGTTGGTGCGTCCTGCCATTACACGATTTTCCACTACTTTCATATCTCTTCAGTCTCTGTTGAATTCTATGTAGAATGTGAAGAGCATGTTTTTTTCACCGAATTGGCGTGCTTTATCTATTAGCCACAAACTAGAGGGAGAGGGCATATGTAGACTAGTTTCATATGATTAGACCTTTTGGGTAGGAGTAGAGGAGGTGTGTGCCATTTCAAAACCTTTGTTAAGGGTTCTTCGATTGGTTGATGGAGACAAGCCTGTAATGGGCTACTTGTATGAGGCCATGGATAGGGCCAAAGAAGCCATTCATGCTTATTATGAAGATAAGGGAGACGAGGGGTTAGAGAAGCAACAGATCATATGGAGAGTGATTGATGAGCGATAGAACAATACCCTCCATTGCCCCATTCATGCTGCAGGTATCTAACTCAACCCCGAATTTGCTTATGCCTGTGGTTTCAAATTTGATGCCGAGGTGATGGATGGATTCTTCACTTGTGTTGAAAGGATGGTGCCATCTGAGCAAGAACGTGAAGATATTTCTAAAGAAATGTAGGTATATAGGATGGGAGGTGGCACATATGATTTTACCATGGCTATTAAGAATAGGACAACCAAAATGCCAACTAAGCTTCAATTTGTTTCAAACTTTCAAGTTTAGAATTTCAATGTTTTTTATGTTTCTCATTTTTCTTTTAACTTGTAGATGCTTAGTGGACAAGTTATGGTGGCAGAATACCCATCTCCAAAAGCTTGTCGTTCGAGTGCTCAGCCAAATATGCAGTTCCTCTAAGTGTGACCACAACCGGAGTGTATTTGACAAAATACACAATAAAAAGCGCAACAGGTAAAAAAATTTCATATTAAATTTTTTGAATTCATTTGATTATTTTTAATATTTAAATTTTCTAAGTACTGATTTACAATCTATGACCCTAATACAGATTGGAGTCCCAACGCCTCAATGACATGGTCTACGTCTACTACAATCTTCGATTGAAGGTGAGACAACTTCAGAAACCTCCTGATGTGGAAGCCATCTCATTGGACAATATTGATACCACCACTACATGGAGGGTCGAGACTGAGAGGCCGACCATGGACTCGATCCCGAATTGGTTAGGTGTGGATCTAGAGGAGGTAGCAATTGCAGGGGAAGGAGAGCCAGAGGTAGAGGAGGAGGAGCAACATCAGAGTCGGGAGGCAGAGTTGGATGAGGATGATGAGGAGGAGGTGACACCATCTAGGATGGGCAGTAGCAGCATAGGACAGAGGCCACCTCTTTTATCGGCTTCTAGAGGACGACTAACACCATTTGTATTTCTAGGGGTTGGGCCTTCTTCCTCTAGAGGAAAAGGCAAAGCCATTCCCTATTCCCGTAAAAGGGGAAGAGGATCTCAGTGATTGATTACTTTATGACTTTTAGATGACTCATGATATACATTTATTATATTTTTTGTTGATATTTTGACTCTTGAGAGTTGAGACTCAGACAGGACTCAAAATTCAGGAGTTGATTCACTATTTTGATATGTGATGTAGCACTAGATTTCATATACATATTATATATTAGCTTTCTTTACATGTTTATGTGGAAATGCATTTATTTGATGTTGTGGATACTCTAGATGTTAAAAAAATAAAATAAAATAAAAAACAGATATTTTTGTGTTTTTTTATTCTTGCTGACTTTTTCAAAAAATTCCCAACTTTAACGAGTTTTTCAACTCTTGGACCCTTGTCGATTTAATCCCAACTTTGACTTTTTCCACATTGAAAAATAGTAACAAGTCTAAGACTTGGTTTGAGATCATCAGTATCTACAGTCAAGACTCAAAAGTTAAAACTGAAAATTATCAATGCCCAATGAACAACGAAAATATAATGAGCATTGAGTGAATGTGAATAAAAGGTAAATAGAAATGCAAGTGAGGTAGGGTTTTTTGATACATTGTTTTTGTTTTATTATTTTTGCTTTTTATTTTTTTCATTTTTTAAGCCTTTATAGACAAACATTTGGGACGTGTTGCCTCGAAATCTAGCAAGCCTTGTAAGGGGGTAACCGACAAAGCAAAAACTAGACTAAGGGACAACAATGAGGTGTGGCCCACTACCACCAAAGCCACTACCTCCTCCTCTTTATGGATTTTCACCAATGGGAGGCTTCCTTCTAGATAAGTCACTTATGAGTGGTATGCTAAGTTCAAGGATCAATGCGACAAGAGAGGCTTATAGGGGACGGTTCTTCTTAAATACAAGGTTCAATCAAGTGAATAAAGGCAACTTGCATCCTCTAGTAAGGCCTTATTATGGCACAATTGATCTAAGGCTTGAGATATAGCAAGCCAAATGGACCATCCTAGAATCAAAGCCAATTCCAAGTGGTAGAAGTACCTCCCTCACTAAGAGGGACTGTTGATGTTTGTAGATTGGGCAAGTACTTTTGCACAAGTCAAAGTGTTTAGGCATGATGCACCCTTGAACCTTAGTAATTACTTTAATAATTAAAGTAATTCCTTTTATAAGGATAAAGTGAATTTAATCTAATTTAATGCAAAGGTTATTTGCAATAGTAAATTAGATGAATATCGACCATTGATCTCAAGTGAGGCGAGATCTAATCTTAGCCATCAATCACTTTGGAAATTAAGGTTGTGCATTCAATCATAAACCAATCTTATAAAACAAGGGCTAGGAAAAGGGAGAAGACACAACAACACACAGGAGCACAAGGCATTGAGAGAGGCATTTCAATGGTGGATGGGGAAGGAATTCTACACAAGTGTGCTAAGTCCAAGGAAGGTGCAAAGGTGGTAGCAAGGAGATCTAGATCAGCCAAGTCTAGGGCTTGATCAATTGTATTAGATCCAAATTGTTGTACAAATTTTCCTCAGATTGGGCCATTTTCCCAGTAAGGGAGCCCAAGTAAGCTTTGGTTAATAAAATGCAGAGTTGTGATTGGGCAGAAATTTGTGTGTGCATGTCTATGTGAGATTGGTTAATTTAATTTGTTTTCGTTGAATAACTTTTTGTTTATGTTAAAAACTCAGTTGTTCTTTTATTTAGTAGACATAAAACCTACTAGGAATTAATTGACAGGTGCTAGGTTCATAAATTAACAAGTTTATCGGTTTGGCTTCCATGTAGCATGCTTAGGAATTAAGGACTTTGATATCGCACCCCCCACTACAGTGCCAACAAATCCTATGCTATCTGAGCCATTATTCTCTTGGTACTCAAGCCTCACACCTAGGTATCATGAAGAACAAAGGAGGGACACCTGATTCACTACCACAATAGAACAGACCGAATGTTATCAAAACCTAAAGGGGTAAGCACTTTTATCAAATCATATTGGGCATTAGTCTATATATGGATCATTATCTATGTTAGTGGATGGCTCCAAATTAATATTTCTATAATATTTTTCGGGTCTCTTTGTCTCCTTTTCCTCCACTCCAAGCTTCCACCCGGCTTTAAAACTCAACTCTTTTGTGTGTGTTTTCTTGCTCTTCGTCATTGGCCCTTTTCCTCTCTCTTCGAGCAAGGCTATCTCTTTATGTTACTCCCTTTGCCTATTCTTCTTTTGCTCCCCGTTCCCTCTCAATAGCTAGGATACCCTTTTCATATCCTTCTTTCTAAAGTTTTTCATCCTAGCCTGCAAACAGTTTCTCAATCCTTTTATATTACTTCTTTACTAGCCTCTTGAACCTCTCACTCTATTGTTTTCTACCTGCCTCAATGTTCTTCTTCACTACTAGCCATAGTCCCACTCGTCACTAGAGCTGCAACGTTGCCACCAGACAAAAGAAGGCAATACAATCAATCCAAAGGTGGTCATATGAGTCACTTTCGCACAATAGCTCAAGTCAGTGCAGAAAACTCTCAAGCCATGTACTACGAATATTCAATAGACAACAAAGGAAACTCGAACTCGATTCATATGGAAAATGAAGAGGCACGAGTTGAAAGGCAGTTCATGCAGGATGAGGTCATCGAAAATGTTGGTCAATGGATGCCCAACACAAGCATCAACAGGGGAAGATTCAATACTTCCAGGCAAGAGATGTTCACTAGCAAATAAAAGCAATAATGGGGAAAGTACTAGTAGAATGAAGCAAGGCTCAGCAAGAAATTTTGTTGTGTATTGATGCACTCCATCTACAAGTCCAAAAGTTGGTTCAGAAAGTCTCAAAGTTGGCTAAGAAAATAGCCAACCTATATTTCCCTGAAAAAAATGATGAAGAAGACCAGATAACAGTAGCTTAGCAGCACTCCCCTTCAAGTTAGAAATGAATAGAAGTTATAGTTTTGTTTTGCTCTATATTAGCAGCGAATCTACAATATTGTTCTGTTATAGTCTCAGTATAGACAATAGAAAATTAGACATTCTCAGTCTTAAGGAGCTATAGTTTAAGATTATTTTTGAAATAGTGTTTATTTGAACAAAATCATTATGGCATTACGACTGGTCCAATTTCTGTTGATTTGGGATAGCATCGGATGTGCTCTAGCCATGAAAATTGGTGGAGAGGCTATAGCGCATGAGATCTCCAAGACCTAGAAATGGTTTGGGCAGAATCTAACCAGTTTGGGAGATATTAAAATAATTAATATTTTTAATGGAGTTCCTAAGTCTAAACTTAGGAAAAATAAAATATTAATGTGAATTAACATAAAACTGAGTTAGAATGGTCCAAAAGTCATGGATCAAGCCAAATCTAATCTTAGTCGTTGATTAGAGATTTAATCTCGACCGTTGATGGACCAACGAGAAAAGTATAAGAAGAGACTTGAGGGTCAGTTGGAGAACACACCAAGAGAGATCAAGAACAAGTTTGCTAAGGAAATTAAGTGAAGTGATCTGAGTTGCAGCTGAGGGGCAGTGAATACATAGCAGAGAAGCAGAGTTAGTACCGGGAGGATCAGCGCATAAGCCGAGAAAGGTTGACGCAGAGGTAGCTAGAGGCCACGCAGAGGTATCCAAGAGTTGCACAGAGCCAGTGAGGACCAGCATGTGAGACGAAGAGGCTCCAAAAGCTGACGCAGAGCCCCGAGAGGCTGACGCAAAGCCCCGAGAGGCTTATGCTGGGCCAAATAGGTTGACGCTGGGCTAATGCTGGGCTAGAGAGGCTGCCTTAGAGGCAGTGCTGGGAGATTTTCATGGGACAGATTGGAGCTGAAGAACTGGATAGGGTGACGCAGTCCTTATCAAGGTGATGCAAAGCAGCAGAAGTTGTATTGTTGTTGTGGGATTGTTCATCCAGTGATTTAGCCAAAATATATGTCTCCCACTGAGAGGTACTACTGCCGAGGGCATTCTCGGTTGGGTGAGCAATTTCTGGCACCCTGGTTGTATTCTCAAACTGCATAATAATAAAACCCTCTAAATAGCTGCACCGGTTTTCCCACATTGGGTTTTTCAGGTGACATTAGTCCAAAAACAACGGTGTCACTTGTGTGCTTGTTTCTTTCAGTTGATGATCTATATATGTTGATATTGTACTTGTATTTATTTTCAGTATTTACGTGGTAAATAACTTGTTAAGTAAATGAACAAGTAGGAAGAAATAAATTGTATAGCACAGGAAGAATTTCTAACGGTTAGACTTAGAAATTACACCATGGTATCAAGGGTGGTTGCAGATCACAAGATAACTAAAGGCATCAGCCGAACAGAGCAGCAACAACGGAAACAACTGTCCCGAGTGACAGAAGTTGTTCCTCGCAAAAAGCAACAAGAAAAGGGTGACGCAGAGAGTCTGCATCATCAGTTCGAGCCAAGAGGAGGATCGGCGATGAGGCAAAGAGGCGCAAACCTGACCTATGCAGTGCCCAATCATCTTTCTCAGCCAGGAAGGATCGATGCTGTGGCCAGGAGGTGCAGATTGTGCCGGTGTCAGGATTGCGTAGAGCCTAGAGGCTCTAACCTTCAGACTGCTAGGGCATAGGAGGCTGTGGGTAAGTTGCGGAGTGAAGTTGGTGGGGTACCATGGTCAGAACAGTACCTAACAGGGAAAGACCAAGGAGGGAGTTGTTGCTGAGGATTTCTAGCCAAGAAATCCAGATCAGTGGTGCAGCTGCACAAACAAACGGAGTGGGGCATTTCGACATTGGCAAAGGGATTTCCAGAAGGGAAATCGAGGCTCAGAGGGAGTCAAACCGAGAACTTCCAGACGAGAAGTAGAGAGACTTGAAAGAGTCGAAAGAGGAGCTGCGAAATGGTAGTGAATGGGCTAAGAGATCAGGATAGACTGGATGGAGCTTCAAACTTCGTAGTCTGGAAGGCCAATCTTGTCCATTCTAGACAGGTATCGCATCAAACACTTTGCCTTGAAAACGATAGCGATACTAGTTGACCCAGCTGAAAATGACAAGTACGAGGAGGCAATGGCCAGGGCAAAGTAAATCATCCTTGATGGTGTCAAGGATCATGTGGTGCCACATATTGTCAAGAAGGCAATGGCAAATGAGATGTGGGAAGCCCTGAAGAAATTGTACCAACATACTTCCATGCAGAGGAGGATGTTACTTGAAAATCAGTTGCAGTCATATCAGATGCAAAAGGGAGAGCAGATAGATGTCTTCCTCGGCGGATTGAAGGAGATCTGTGATCAGCTAACTTCCATAGGGGCCACACCGGATCAGGAACTGATGGTGAGGACCGCATTGAACGCAGTCTCAAACGATTGGGAGGTATTTGTCCAGAGCATACTGGGCAGGACGAACCTTCCAGATTGGGAGGAACTATGGGCGGCTCTTCGTCAAGAAGAGATCAGACGGGTATCCAAGGCAGGGAGTAGCGGAAAAGGGATCAGAATCAAGAAGGAGGAAGAAGAAGATGCAACTCTTGCATCTACGGGAAAGCAGGAGAAAAGAAACAAGAAGGACCTCTCCAAGGTCAAGTGCTTCCATTGTGGGGAACTGGGTCACTATGCAAACTAATGTCCTAGGAACAAGAGCAAGGGAGAGGCTTCTAAGACCAAGGCCGCACCAGCTAAGGTGGAAAAGGAAGTGGAGACTGATGACGATTGTGCCATGAGTGCTCATGCACCTCGAGAGAAGAGGTGGGGAGTCATCGAGCTATAGTCGTACAAACTACAGGTGATGAGGCGTAAGATCCTAGAGGTACCCAACCTCTTGGATTATACCTTGCTATGGGAGCCCCGAAGAGGAGTAGCAGGACTGATAGATGTCAGTAGAGACGGATGCAGATGGAGCGACAAAGGGTGCTACAGTGTAGGAGTCCCAGGACAGCGTGAGGCAGCAGTGCAAGATGCATGGAGTTGTTGCAACAATGCAGAGGTCAAAGAGGGAGCACTTGTCAGCAATAGAGGGAGCTTCAGTGTCCGAAGTCTCTCTAGCCTGACAGATATGTCAAAGCTGGGAGGATCAATTACTTACTTCTCAGTAACCGAGTTGCAGTGCAGCAGTTAGCAGTGGCAGTGCTATGGGCAGCACGATGCATCATGATGAGAGGGGATGATATAGCAGTGGTAGTGACAAGCCCATGGGCAGCAACACGGATGCAGAGGGAGTTGTCGTACGGATGCAGCAGTGGCAATGGCAGGGCCATGGGTAGCAATACATGATGCAGCAGTGTAGAGGATGTTGGGTGGGGAGGCCTAGCATCAGCACAAGGACCAATGCTGGATGATCAGGGTGATACTCAATGAAGAGTATTACTAGAGCACAATCCTCGCTAAGAAGGAGTGTTGATTTGGCATAGCATCGGATATGCTCTAGCCACAAAAATTGGTGGAGAGGCTATAGCGCATGAGATCTTCAAGACCCAGAAATGGTTTGGGCAGAATCTAACCAGTTTGGGAGATATTAAAATAATTAATATTTTTAATGGAGTTCCTAATTCTAAACTTAGGAAAAATAAAATATTAATGTGAATTAATATAAAACTGAGTTAGAATGGTCCAAAAGTCATGGATCAAGCCAAATCTAATCTTAGTCGTTGATAAGAGATTTAATCTGAACTGTTGATGGACCAATGAGAAAAGTATAAGAGGAGGCTTGATAGTCACCTGAAGAACACACCAAGAGAGATCAAGAACTCAATTTTTTGGGGCAGGGTTTGCTGAGGAAATTGAGTGAAGTGATCTGAGTTGCAGCTTGGGGGCAGTGAATACATAGCAGAGAGGCAAAGATAATACCGAGAGGATCAGTGCAGAAGCCGGGAGAGGTTGATGCAGAACCAACTAGAGGCCACGCAGAGGTAGCCAAGAGCTGCGCAGAGCCAGTGAGGGCCAGCGTGTGAGACACAGAGGCTCCAAAGGCTAATGCAGAGCCCCAAGACGCCGACGTTGGACCAGATAGGCTGATGCTGCGCCAGAGAGGCTGACTCGTGCCTTAGATGCAGCACTGGGAGATTTTCATGGGACAGATTGGAGCTAGAGAGCTGGATAGGGTGACACAGTCCCTATCAAGGTGACGCAGAGCAGCGAAAGTTGTATTGTTGCTGTGGGATTGTTCATCCGGTGATTTAGCCGGAATATCTATCTCCGACTAAGAGGTACTACTGTCGAGGGCAATCTCTATTGGGTGAGCCATTTCTGGCACCCTGGTTGTATTCTGAAACTGCATAATAATAAAACCCCCTGAATAGTTGCACTGGTTTTCCTGCATTGGGTTTTTCCAGGGACATTAGTCCAAAAACAACAATGTCACTTGTGTGCTTGATTCTTTCAGTTGATGATCTATATGTGTTGATACTGTACTTGCATTTGTTTTTAGTATTTACTTGGTAAATCACTTGTTAAGTAAATGAACAAGTAGGAAGAAATAAATCAGATAGTACAGGAACAATTTCCAATAGTTAGACTTAGAAATTCCAACAGTTTCCCTAGTGGTAGACCAATAGCAAGACATTTGTATTTTTTACTAATGCTTTAATCAAATCATAACACAAAGGAGAAATTCACACACAAAAAAGAAATATTTCATTTATTTGCAACATTAAACTAATTTTTTTGTTATTAACTTTTTTTTAAATGCCACATTCCAACACCATGTAGAGCACAGAAGGAATTACACTTGTCCCTCATCTTATATTTTCTCTCTCATATGAGCATTTCTATCTACTCTTTTTTGGTCTAAATGTGTTAAGGGTACTATCATACAACCACAAAATGAACAAAGTCATCATGCCACTGCCAAAAATAACAAACAGCCCCAAAACGCATGCACCATCTATTGAAATGTGCAACTAGGTTCAGTCTTCATAATGACATATGTAATCATGATTTTAAGTATTTGATGAAAAGAGAAAAAGAAATTTTATTGACATTATTTTGTAGGATGGGTTTCATGCTCAAGATTATTTTATTTATAGGTCAAACACCCATTGAGTGCTTCTAGGGCTTTGTCACAAAGTCTAGCAGTCAATTGAGTCATTGTAATATGTAAGACCCCTTTGGACATCTTGTATTATGTAAAAGAAATTTATTCGAGTCATAAAAGACCCTCCAAGACAAGTCAACCTAGTTGCAACACATCGGCCTACATGAAAGATCAAGTCAACCTCATGAAGGCAATTCGTACCCCGGGAAAGCCTATATATAAGAGGCATTCGACCTCATTTGAAATAGAAGTTCGATCTTAAAAGGAAGAAGTCTTAAAGCAAGCGAAGCTCAGAAGGAAGCTAGAGTCGAAGTTTTTGGCTCTCTCTCTCTCTCATGTGCAACAAAATTCTAAAACTGATAAGTCAAAGTTGCAGAAGAAGTTGCTAGGGTCGAAGTTGCTCGAAAATTTGTTGGGGTCAAAGTTGTTGGAAAAGTTGCTAGGGTCGAAGTTGCTGGAAAATCTGTTGGGGTCAAAGTTGTTGGGGTCGAAGTTGTTGGAAATGTCGTTAGGGTCGAAGTTGCTAAAGAAGTTGTTGGAAGGTCAAAGTTTGTTGTTGAAAGTTGTGAAAGGAAAGCTCGTCAAGAAAGGTTGACTTGGTCTTGGAGGGGTCTTTGTCAAGGGTCATAGGCCTTGGAATTCGTCATTTGAAGTTCTATAAAAAGAGGAGTTTTTGTGGGTTTTCCTATCAAGAGGAGAGGTTTTGGCCCTAGCTTATAGCCTATATCTTGTGTCCTCCTGTCTCATTGTTTTAATTTTTGGTAGTTGATTGATGATAAGAACAATAATAATAATCAAGTGAAAGAAGAAAATCAAGTTAAGTAAAAATATATCACAAGCAGTTATCAAAGTAAGAGAAATCACCTAATCTAGTTGCCCCTAGATTTATCAACACCATCAACCGCCAAATTTTCATGAAATTGCATATCTAGTTGCACATGTCAATTTGACTCAAATTACATGCTCATTTTCATATTTGTTTCCCTTGACACAATGTTTCTCTCTGTCAAAAATTTGATTTCAAACTTAGATTTTTCATTAGTTATAGTCTTAGGAGTCATTGATTCATTAAAATAATTTGAATTAATATAATTCAAATCAAACATATTTCACGTGCCTATGAAAATGTGTGTGCTTTTACCATGCAATTTCCTATCCATTTGTCTTCAACTTTGCTTCGATGTGTGCTAGAATTCATTGGCCATTTCCCTAAGTTATCCATCCATGATGCTTCTAACAACTTTTACCCTCCTCATGCCTCCAAATGCCAATTTCAGAGTTGACAACATATTAGAATACTCACATACACAACAAAAAAATATGCACAGAGAGAAGAAAGAAATTCAATGTCTTATAAAATGTGTAAAATTCTATACATAAAGATGAATCTCTGTCAAAAACATGCAAGTTACACAACTTCCACATTATATCTACACAATAATGTGTGACTTAATTAGTCACTTAAGTCACTTCATTTATAAAGCATGGCTAGCTCAAACTACATAGTATATTATTATTATGAGCATTATCTAATATTGATCATCTCGTCTTAGAGACACAAAAAGTGTTTTTACACCCTATGAAACCCCCTGCTCAAATCTTCTTTCCAAAAATAAAACAACCATTTATATGGCCAACCATTGCTTTTGAATTTATTTTTGGCTATTTTTGTCATATATTGAAGGAGATACTTTGTGGCTTTTAAGGGTTGTTTGCTAACAAAATTTGGGATGGATATTGGTTTTTTGAATTCCACCCAACTTCTGGCTACTACTACCACTTCACATTCCTCTAGTTTGTCTCGAATCCATTTTATCATGAATTCTTGAATGAGAATCAATATGGGCCATTTTGTCTTTGGAAGAGATTTTCGTCACTTGAATAGAGGGCTTGCCATTTTTTTATTGCTAACATTAAAAGCTTGTAGAAAAAACTTCAAAAACAAGAATGCACTTAACTCTTAATGAGCACGTTCCACTAATCCAAATTGAAAAGGCTAATGATCCACACACAAAAAACTCTTGCCTCCAAGCACAAAACCAGGTATCACTATTCACAAAGTACAAACTTATCTTCTTGGTGCCTTTGCTTCTCATGACTTGAAAAAAAAATTCTAGGGCTTTGAAAGGAAATGGTAGGTTAAAATTGTATAATAAGGACGCAAAATCTAGCAAGCCTAGTGCAAAGCCTCACTAGGTGAATCCAGACCTCAGGGTAACAAGAGATAGATTGCCATTGTCACCTTAGCAACATTTCTCCAGCTATTTAGTGGTATTCAACCACAAGGGAAGCTTCCCTAATTACCTAAAGGATATTCAATAAAAATGGCTCAAGGTGATAAACGAGGTCTAATGATCAAAATACATTATCGCCAAAGCCTAGAGGACCGATGTAATCTTTAACAAAGTTCAAACACTCTATTATTAGAACACTTGAATGAATTATAGGGCTATTATGAGTTAGGGTTTTGCATATTTTCAATACTAGGGCATGTGATGTCATATAACAGCTAGAAGAAAAAGGTCTTATAAAGATAGATCAACAAAGGATCAAAACATTCAATTAGATATGAAGGATCTCGAGTTTACAATGAAGTTTTATGGCTAAAACATGCAAAAACGGCATAAGGATGATGATATTAGCAATAAAAATGGGGTTTAATACAGTGTTGTTAAAATCGCGATATTATTGCAATATTATCGTATAATCGCGATATTTTCAACAAAAAGATAAAATCGTGCTTAGTACTCGGAATTTTATTTTGCCCGATTTTTTTCGAAAAAATCATGGGGGAAAAAAAGAATTTTTTTTTTTTTTAGGAGGAGGAGGTGACCCAAGCTACCCCTGTCACACGTAGAGGACGTGGTCTACCTCCTGTAGCTCTTAGTTCTTCAACTTCTAAAGCACAAGAGACTCCATAGTCTACTGCAGCCTGCCAACTCCACCGACATCTACATCTAGAAAGGCAAAGGAAATCAGTAGTATTAGACTTTAGTTATTTGGTTCATTTCATTGTATATCACATTATGACTCATGATATGAGGCACATTATTATATTTTTTGTTGATATTTTGAGGTCGAGTTGGGACTCAGAAGTCAGGACTTACTATTTAGGACATGGTTCACTGTTATGTGTGATTTTAGCACTAAAAATGATATTAAACATCTTATATATTAGTTCTTTTATCATATTTATGTGTCAATGTATTTATTTTATGTTGTAGATGGTTTAAATATTAAAAAAATTGAAAAAAATGAATATTTTTGTACCAAACGATTTTTTCCCGATTATTACCGATTTTTCCCAATTATTATGATTTTTTCCGATTTTTTCCTCGCGCCGATATTATCCCGATAATGATTAGTGCAACATTGGTTTAATATGCAAAGATTGCTAGATTTGTTTTTAGATAATTATTCAATGCAATTCCTATCTAAAGAGCAATGACACATCAAAAATATATTACTTTTTCATAGTAGTTCACATAAACCCTAACCCTAAATATATAGGAATTAAGAGAGAAGGAGAAAATTATTTAAAAATATGGTCTGATCAACACCACCTAAATTAGTTCCTCGTTCTAAATGGGCATATAGAGTCTTCTAGGGAAAATCCAATAAGAACGCCTTTGTTGAAGTGAGTGAGATGACTAGGGCATCCACTTATAAACCCTAGTAACTTCCTTGCGAGGGGAGATTTTAAATTTGAGAGATACACACTCAAAGATGCCTTAAAAGATTCCAAGAAAACAATTTTACAAATCATAGAGGAGCAAGACTTCAAGATAAATTCAACACATGTAGAAACCCTACTACACAAATACAACATGCAAAATATAAAAAATATGTGGTAAGCTTACAAAATTTTCCACAAGAATCACTTCAATCAATCCCATGAGACCATCTCAAGCAAGATACCATTTCTAAGAGCTATTTGCACCACAAAAGATCACGTTTTGGCCAAATTGAGAAACAAGGACTAATGCACACTCCCAAAGAGAGGAGAGTATGATGAGTGAATGATGATGATAAAGTGAAAAAGGCCTCCTCTATTTATATGAGGTTTGTTGACCACTCCATGTCAACTACCCTATAGCTGTACATTTTTTCATGCAAGGATTTCCATGATGTCTGAGCACTCAAATGATCCACAAATTCATCATTATCATTTATATGTACACTAGAGTTTTGTAAACCCGTTTTGCATTTTGTAATGTAAATGATCTTAGTAAGACAAATGTATGTAACAGCCTAGGTAAGTTTATTTTTCTGATGATGATTTCTATCCTCGCAGGATTTTTGTCTCACTGATTCATGTGTGTTTCTAAACACGAATAATTGACAGAGTTTTTCCCTTCAGTCTCACCTCAAAACTAGGGTGGATTTTGTCGTTAGGATCTTAAATGAGTCCTAGTGTTATTTATGAAGTTTTTGTAAAAGTGATTTGGGAATAGTTCTAACTATCTGGTTAGATTATTTTATTACAAGTCACTTAGTCTACTAGATCCTATTTATGTCGCAGAAATGGCTAAATGTTGAGGGTCTATAACGAACGGGTGTTCCCCCTTCATGGATTATAAATGTAACATTTCATGTAAATAATATTTTATAGCTATAATGCTAAAGTATTAAAGGGTTACCCGGATGCGGGTGTATAAGGTGGAATGCAGCTCAACGACGGCGTGGAAGGAAGGCGCGTGGCTCTTCATTTACGCCAGCCGGCCTCGCATGAGCATTGTTTTAATGACGTAGGACCTCAAATTAAATGCCGCATTAACGCAGCTGCCCTCGATCCTTCAACTCAACAGTTTATTTGTAATGGCGCTTGGTTGGCTCTCCATTCTGGCTCCTCCCCTGTGCTTAAGCGGTTCAGCGAGATTCATGCTCCTGGCACTCGTAACAGGGTAATAATCTGTCATGCTTGGGTTCCTTACGCCGCCCTTCATCAAAGCTTCCATCCTCCTGTGATTCAATCCAGCTCCATCTCCGATTATTCCCTCTTTGTCTCCTCTGCCACTGTCTGTTCCGCCCCTCCTGCGTTCCTCATAATGCCCATAGTTCGCTCCAAGATGAGCAACAGGAGAGGCAGCTCTCGTGGCCAGGTCTCCCGCCAGCCATCCTCCACGACTTCAGAACCCTTGTCTGATGCTTCGGAATTCAGCTTTAACAGATACCCTATCACCAGAAGTGGTCGTGGCAGAGGAAGAGGGCAAATTATCCCCGAAGCTTGCTCTTACCACTCCCAATCCCACACGGCTCGCTTCCGCTTCCCCTGCTCCCTCGGCAACTCCTCCTTCATAGCGTCAATCACAGTTGAGTTGTGTGAAGACATTGCTGGTTCGGGAGCTGTTGGTTTGGGGGCTGTTGTTCCTGACACTCCCTTGGAGCCGAAGACAGTAGACAAGATCACTTCCACGCAGACTAAAGATTCTCAGCAAAAGGATCCAGGCAACGCAGCAATTCCAAAGTCCACCACTCTTGCCGAACCCAGCGCTCCAGCAGGGGGTGGCTCATCAGGTAAAGAAGGTCTTCCCTCAGATTCGGATGTTCCTAACCATTTCAACTGTCGCATCATTGAGGAATCGCCTCCAACCTCGCCTGATGTTTGAACAGGTCTGCTCTTTATGTTTTGCTCTGCAATGGCCAAAAAACATTTTACATTCTCAAATTCCAAAATCATTTCTGGCCTCACAATTCTCAGTATCAGATCTTTTGCTAACATTGTCTTGTCGGTTTCCCCTGCGTGGGCGGTATTCAACGGTTTTTCTTTTTTGGTTACTATCACAAACACTGCCTTAAGGTCTTTGTCCTCTTAGATTTTGTTCTCGGTTAAAATGTTTTTGGGTCCTCCTCCGGTCATGGAGAGGCTGCACGGTTTTGAGTTTTTTGATTGGAACCAAATACTCTGTCCCAGCTTTCGGTTTTAGTTTCCAGACACATCAAGTTTCAAAGCAAGTTACCATGAAGGTTTTCTGGACTGGTTTTCAAGGGATTTTTGTAAGCATGCCTTCTCTGAGGCTAGAACTCTGAAGGCTTCAGCCTCCATGTAATTATATTTTGTATCAATATAGAAGTAGCTAAATTCAGAAGAACAAAAAAAAAAAAGTATTAAAGGGTTGGAAAAATTATTAATCCCCTCATGAGCCAATTAATTAAATTTTCTGGCTAAAATAAATTAAAAATGTTAAACCTAAAATTTAATTAATTTAGGTCCTAGGAAAAATTAAATTCTCCAACATTTAAAATTTGTGGGCTTTAAAATTTTTAATTTTTAGAGGTCCTCGACCAAGGGAATAATAAGAATTTTAAGATATTTTGGACCCTTAGGCCTTAGTAGTTAAGTCAAAGTCAATTTTTTGAGGCAATTATCTCAAAATAATCATTTTTGAGTTAATTAAAATGAAATTAACAGTGAAATTCGAATTTCCTCAAAAAGTAACTTAATTTCAATGGTGATAATTAAAATATCATTTGATCTTCATCAACGGTTGAGATTGCTTTGACAAGGATCAAGCCATCTAATTGTTGGAGAATTTATCTATAAATTAGAGGTCCCTCTCCCTTATTTGGATCCAATCATTGAATCATGTACTTCCTCTGAGAAAGCTCTTGTAACTTTTTTTCTGGGCAATAAAACGCAGACTTTGGGTTTCAAACCATGGTATTCTTCTTTCAAACTTATGTGATAATATTGCTCTTAATATTATGTTGCTTTTATTTGTATTTGTTGGATAATAGCCTTTGAGGATTGATCTGTGCACGGGTATCTTACACAGATTTATGGGTTTTTTTAAAATATCATTTTCATTTGATAGAACTAGCAAGTATCTCTATTTCTTGATGATCTTATAATTATTTTGAATTCTATTAATCTAACAATTAGATCTAAGTGTGCAGAAGTTATCATTCAAGATTTGGGCGTTTAGGGAAGTCCTCCTCCGCTGGAACAACTGACTCTCAGATTACAAAATCTAAAGAGCTTATTATTTTTAATTTTTTAAGTCATCTTATAAAAGAATTTATTTGCAGGGTTTTTCTTAGGCTTGTGCCTCTTTGAAATTTCTAGTTTATTTATAAATTTGTGCAAAATTGTTTAGATCTGGCTAATAAAGAGCTTTGATATGCAGATCTGCTAAATCTGTAGAATATTATTGTAGATTTGTAAATTTCAAATTTTTTAATTCATTGGGGTTTTAGGTATTTCATATTTTTGTATATACATGTTTTGGGGTTTTCTATCTTTTGTTTGTGAAAGAACAGATCTGAAGATTGCAGACGATTTTTGTGGATTTTGGAGACAGATCTAGGCCCTAGAGGGCAAGATCTGATCTCCATTTTATTTGCAAGTTGAAGAGAAATTTCAGAAAGATCGTTGGCAAATTTTTTTTAGGACCTTAACGCCCTACGCTGGCCATCTCCAACCCCCTACTCCCTCTTCTTTACCTCTCGGCCCTCACTCTCAGCCTCCCTTTCTAATGGGCTCCTCCCTTATCCCTCCTGCTTTTAGCCTCCCCTTCCTCCCTTCTCGGCCTCCCTATCTCCCTCACCCTCGGCCTTCACTCTTGACCCTCCTCACTCATCCTCAACCCTCACCTCCAACCTTAGGGCCTCCCCTCCTTCTCAACCATCTCCCCAATTTCCTCTCGGCCTCCCCTTCTTCCCTACCTCAAGGGCTTCAGCTCTTAGCCCTCACCCTCAAGCCTCTCTTCCCTCACCCTCTTTCCAAAAAAAATCACTAATTTTTTCCATAAAATTTCCCTAAGAATTATAACAAAATTTTAATAAAAAATTTCTAAGTTGGCATTTGGATTTAAAGATCTTCAGTGACTTGAGCAGCTTATTGCCAAGTATCTTCAAGCCCCTAAGGGTTGACTAGTGCACATCCTCTAAACCCTTCCTACATTTCATTTACTTGATTGAAAGCAAGACTAATATTGGCATAGAGTTTCAATTAGCTGAAGTTTAGCAGCAAGTTTAGTTTGCAATCTTTTACTGCAGTACATTTCAGAAATAGAATTATTTTCAGAAACTCTTGCATGCTAATTGACAAATTTTTGAATATTATTTCACTATTTTTTCAGTAATTTATTTCTGAGTTTTAAGAAAAAATGCATCACTAGATTAGAAATAGTTAAACTAAGAAATTTTTTGAATTATTAGTTATCAGTTTGTCATTTGATGTTTCTGTTACACATAAAAAATATGAATCTTGAATGGTTATAGGATCTCTGGTTTAAAATAAATTGTTGGCATTGTCATTTGTTTTGGGAGCAGATTACCATAACTGATATTACATACTTTGCACCTAATTGTTGTAATCTAAGTTGAAACACTTAATTTAATTTCTGAAGTACATTTGTTTTTACATACTCATTCAGAAATGATTAATTTAGTTTTACTTATGCATCTAATGATCTCTAATTGAGTAGCTCAGACAATTGGATTTCTGAATATGAAGTGTTTTATTTCCATCATTTTACATTGGTTTCCTATTATGTTTTCAGTAATTACTTGTGTAGACCTCATATTTTACATTGTTGATATAAGTATTTGTTTTCAAATTAAGATTATTTTTCTGAGCCTCAAGTTAAAAAACACTCACGACATATTTCAGAATAATTCATTTTTTAGGCCCTCCTTCCACCATCACATCATTTCACTTTGCATTTGCATATTAAGCTAGTTCTTGCAGATTAAAATTTTACTTCCAAGCATAAGCTTGGTCAATAGATGCATCAAGGAATCAAACTTAGAATAGACATTTAGCTAAATTTAACCAAATCACTACATTTCACATAGCTTTAAGTTCTGCATTTGCATATAAGATGTTGTCGCACAGAATATCTAGACACCACGACAACGGCTCGAATCGGGGGCTGTCACCATGATCCCCAATCTCTCTGTTTAAGCTATCTCCCTACAGCAAGCTAAGGGGGATAGACCCTATGGAAAAATGGAATGAAGAACTAGTTGGGAACCAACCAGTTCGAGAGACACAGTGAAGCGAACAAGTACTTGATTAAAATTTAGCAAGACCTATAGGATTTGATTAGATTTTAAACGATTGATACCAGTGCTTTATGGAGTCAACAATCTTGCTAGGTAAATGAAGACCAAGTAATCGATTAGCAACTGCTGCTTAGATGAATGACTATCTTATATGAAATGCAGACCCTAAAACTAATGTGAAATGTAAGAATCTTGGTTAATTTTAGTTAAATGCCCATTTAAGTTTTAACACTTCGATCTTTTCTATATTGAGCCTGATTTCGTAATAATTGGCAAAAAGAAGATAAGGTGAAGCACACTAAGGTGTGATTAACAATACCTCTGCTGAAAATCTAACTTTCCTAGTGCCTCCGGCGCTGTAGAGAATTGTGGCTCTGACGACTACAAGGTCACCATTTTAACTTCTAAGTACTATAAAAGCAGGTTCCTCAAGCAAAGATAGATGGATACCTATCTCTCTATTGACCAAGCTTATGCTTGGAAGTAAATTTTATTTATGCAAAACTAACTTATATGCAAATGCACCAGGTGATAAGAAGATGAGATGAAGTTAGATTCAAGAATGAAAAGATGCTTATGTCGCAGAAACTTCCAATACCCAAATGAAATGTTCACTTTATTAAATGAAGACTCAAAATTAAACCCCTAGAGATATTACAATTAGAATACAAGCTTATTTCAAATCTTTCTGATACAATTATAGATCAAAGAGAACAAAAACTTCTTTGCAATTAATATCAACAGATGCTCAAAAATACTCAGTTTATGAAACAAAAGATATGCATTTTATCACAATTCCATGACAGAATACTTAATTTTCATTAATTAATTTTTAAGACAGCAGTAAGAAAAACTTTATGACAGCAATAATATGACAATGAAAACAGTAAGCTATCAATGATATCTTTACGCCAAAAATTTATCGAAATTTTTCCAAACTTGCCCACATGAATTATCAAAAATTTTCAGCCTGTTATGATGTGATTTTTGGATTTAAATCAGATCTGATATACTTATTACAGCGAGCAATTAAAACATGAAATAAGCCTAATGATGAATGTCCAACTCAATAAATTAATTCCTTAATGTATTAAACAACTTAGGAACTGATTTTAGGCTAACCCACATTAAATTTTTCCGCTGTTATATTTTAAACCTCGGAAACAGAATTATTCAAAGATAACAGTGACCCAAGATGTAGATCTAGGCCAAACTCTTGATACACATCAAACATAAATGACTTATTAATGTATTTAGCAATTTTTTAGTTAATTTCAAACCACTTAGATGTGTTTTTCACCACTATTAGAAAGGTATATGACTGTTGTAGTAAACAGTGAGGAAAAAGATGGTTTTGAGATTAAACCCTTAGGCCCTAGGCCTTGAAGATCACTTGCCCAAGTTGCCAAAAAAAAATTCAATATCTGAAACACAAATTTTTTGCAAAAACCCACCAAAGATTAGCTTCAGAAAATCAAATATTCAAATAAAAAATGAAGCAGGGGGAATCTAGAGCCAATGAGAGCTAGCACTAGGCCCAATAGAACTAGCGTTGGGCTAGGAAAAAGCAGATCTGGGCTTAGAAGCCCCAAAACTTGAAACCCTTGTTCTGAAAATTTTTATTTTGCTTCAGATCTTCAGATTTATTGCAAAATCTTTAATGGTTGGCATTGTAAAAAGATTTGAGATAAGACATTGCCCTCCAGGACCTAGATCTGTCTCAAAACCCCTAGATTTGCTTGAAAAATCTCAGATCTGAAGATTTACTTGGTTGATTTCTTGGATCTATTCCTGCAAACAATCTTTGAGCTCAGATCTTGCCCTCCAGGGTCTAGATCTAACTCAGATCTGAAGATTTACTTGCCTGTTTCTCAGATCTATTCCTGCAAACAATTTTTGAGCCCAGATCTTGCCCTCTAAGGTCTAGATCTAGCTCAGATTTAAATATTTACTTGGCCGATTTCTCATATCTATTCCTGCAAACAATCTTTGAGCCCAGATCTTGCCCTCTAGGGTCTAGATCTAGCTCAGATCTGAAAATTTTCTTGCCTGATTTCTCATATCTATTCCCGCACAAGTGACAAGTGAAAAACCCAATAACTAATATGTACAAAAATAGAGAAAATCCCAAAAACCCAAATGTTAAATTCAAAATTATGTTACAAAATTTCAGATCTACACAAGTAAATAACAGATCTATACAAATAATTTACAGATCTTACAAATAATTTACAAATCTATTAGATCATACGAGTATGAGTCCAACTCCGCTCCCCAATCTTGATAATCTAACGCTCTTAATAGCCAGATCTATCAAAATTTCCACAAAATATTTTGAAATTTTAGAGAGGTACTTGCCCAAAAACACCCTGCAGAAAAACGATTGTCGTTAGATAAATCCTAAGGCTTATATGAAGTAGGCTCTTCAGAAAATATGTGTTGAGAGTTGGCTGGTCCAACCGAGAACTATCCCAAATGCTCAATGAGAACCTGAGAGATCTTCTACAAACACTAAGATCAAATCAAGTAGAGAAATAGAACAACAATAAAATTCTGAAGAAATAGAGATAATTGCTATTTCAATCAAAATTAAAAAATGTTACCCTAGATCCAACAAACTGAATAAGATACCTATATTCAGATTATTCGAAGAGTGCTATTAATTGATAGTTTTCACATAATATTAAGCAGAAATTAAAACAATGTTACCATAAATTCATGAAAATGAACACTACAGCACGTTAAAACCCCAAAAACTTTGGAATTAATTCAAAAAATATACAAGAGAGCTTAAGAGCTTAGTACACGATCCAGAGATCAAATGAACTAACTAACAAATGACCTCCTATTTAAAGATAAATCCTCCATTAGTTAGTTTGAGTGATCCTCGTCAAAGCAATCTCGACCGTTGATGAGGATCAAAATTTATTTTATTCTCATCTGTGGAAATTTTAAATTCTTGAGGAAATTCGAATTTTTCAATTAAATGCATTTTAATTAATTCAAAAATTAAATTTTTGAATTGATTTCCTCAAAATTTTGACTTTGACTTAACCCTAGAAACCAAAAACTTAAAATTTAGCAAAATAATTAATTTACCTTAGTCCGTGGACCTCTTAAAATTTAATTTTTAAGGACCAACGAATTTTGCCTTCGGAGAATTTAAATTTACCAAGGACCTAGAATTAATTAAATTTTTGGCTTAGGATTTTAATTAATTTTAACCAGAAAATTTAATTAATTAACCTATGAGTGGATAAATTATTTTTCCAACCCTCAATACACTTTACATTATGATTTTTACATTTTTTACATCTCAAGGGGGAAAACCCATTTGCAAAAGACCTTCACAGACTACCCAATTCTGCGACACAAATATCATCTAGCAGACCAAGCAATTTGTAATAAAATAACCTAACCAAATAGTTAAGATTATTCACAAATCACTTTTACATAGACTCGATCTAGAACACTAGGACTCCCCTAAGATCCCAGTGACAAAATCCATTCCGGCTTTGGGGTAAGGCTGAAAGAAAACTCTACCGACCATCCGAGAATGGATCAGTAAGACAAAAACCTTCCGGAATGTAAATCGTCACCAGAAAAGTAGATTTACCTAAGTAATTACATACACAACACAGATCTGCTGAGATTATTTACATTATACACATGCAGAATGGGTTTACATTATAAGATGATGATCACGCTGATGATGGTAGCTGGACGAAACGAACATGTCGATTAGGCACTATCCCTCTTGCAAAAAAAGAGGGTGTACTGCTATGGGTCGTTGACACATAGTGGTCAACATAAGATAGGCAAATCATTCAGCAGCAGTTTCTCATCCATTACTTGGATTTTATTTCTTTCGCAAGATAGTTGACTCCACAAGGAACTAGTATCATTTTCCTCAAATCAAATTGAATCCTTCCAAATCTTGCGCAATCTAAACAAGTATTGTTTGCTTAACTGTGTCTCCCAAATTGGTTGGTTCCTAACTAATCTTCCCTCATTCCATTTCCATAGGGTCTACCCCCCTTAGTCTACTATAGGGAGACAACTCAAACGAAGAGATTTGAAATCAATGTGACAGCCCCCAATCTGAGCCGTTGCCGTGGTGCCTAGACATTCTGTGCGACAACATTTTTTGGCGTCGTTGTCAGGGATATTTTATTCTCGATGCTTCAACGACATTTTATCTTCATTCTTCTCATATCATCTTTATCATTTTTGTCGGCAACGCCAACATTTTTTGGCACCATTGCAGAGTAACACAATTTATTGGACCTTGGCTTTATGATAACTCTCATCTTTCATCTTCTATCCTTCATCTTTCATCTCAAGTGTCTGAGTTAGAATTTTGTCCAAGTGGCGACTCCACTTTATTCACTTCCTACAAGGGCTTGCACTAGAATGAATCCAAGTACCCTGAATTAATCCCACTCTGGATCCTAAAAAGGTTTTTAGAGTTCGTTTAAACAGCCTCTCTTCTCGTGCACACCTCGATAATCTTGGACAGGAAGCTCTCTCTGACATCCATTCGCTTTTTTCAGATCCCATTCAGCAAGATATCATGGATGATTTGTATCTTCCTTGCAATTTTGCTAACATTCAGGGTTACCTGCATGACCTTCCTAATACATGTATGGATAAATTGCCTTCTTTCCAAGGCAATAATGCGGTAGTCGTTAAAGATCATCTTAATCGCTTTAGGATGCCTTAGATTGGTTCACCGAAAGACCTGATCATTGCTTCAATTCATTACAAGCTCTTACTAATGCCTTCAAGGATAAGTTTGGAGATAGGAGGGAAGAAATGCATCTGGTTAAAGGCCTAAGTATTATAAAGAAATAAAATGAAACTATTGAGGAATTTAACAAAAGGTTTTATGGTATTGTTAAGGAAATACCTCAAGATTATAAACCTCCTGATAAATCTCTCCAGGATTTCTACATTGATGCTTTTAACGTTGATACCTCTTATGAATCAAGACGTGCTAAACTTCCTGATTATAAGGAGTGTCAAACTTTAGCCAAAGAGCTTGAGAAGGATAAGAAGGCATTTGGTAAAATTTGAGCTAAAAGGTTATAGGGAAGATGTCATGGAGCACATTATCCCTTTAAAGGATGAAAATGCTAAGCCCTTTCCTTAGGGAGATAAACCCTAGGTTGGCCCCCTTAGTCCAAAAGGAGCTTGCAAAAATGCTCGCAACTAGAATCATTGCTCAGACTAGGCATTCATCATGGTGTTCCAACCTGGTGATTGTTAGAAAGAAGAATGGAACAACCAGACTTTATGTCGATTTTAGAAACTTTAATCTAGCATGTAAGAAGGATAATTACCCTTTGCCAAACATGGAGACTGTGTTGTAAAGGATAATGTGTTCTGGAATGATGTCCCTGCTAGATGGTTTCTCTGGGTACAATCAAGTTTGGGTTAAGAAAGAAGATCAACACAAAACTACTTTCACCACAGCATGGGGTACTTTCAAATACATTCGAATGCCTTTTGGATAAACTAACGCTAGAGCTACCTTTCAAAGGGCTATGGACTACGCCTTCAAGGGTTTAATCGGTAAAATTGTTGAAATTTATCATGATGAGCTTATGGTTTTTATAAGAATTGTATATGTCATATAGGTCATCTTAGGAAGGTTTTTGATAGATGCAGAGAACTTGGAATCTCTTTGAATCCTGCTAAGTTTGTTTTTGGAGTAACAGAAGGGAAGTTACTTAGTCACATCATTTCCAAGGATGGGATCAAGATTGACCCTGAGAGGGTTGAGGCAATCCAAAAGATTCCTCTCCCTCATAATCTCAAATCCCTTAAGTCTTTTCTTGGGAAAACCAAATCCCTTAGAAGATTTATTCCAAACTACGCAGAAATAGCTAAGCCTATTCAAAGTCTTCTGAAAAAGGATGTTAAATTCTTACGGAAAGACAATGGAAAAAAGGCTTTTCAAGAGATCAAAGGTGTTATTGCTAAAGCTCTTGTCTTAGTTAGTCCCGATTATTCAAAGGACTTCACGATTTTCTCTTTTGCTTCTGAAGATACCATTGCTGGTGTCATGTTACAAAAAAATAAAGACGGTCACGAACAGCCTATAGCTTCAGAATTTTAAATTAAATTATTCTACCATGGAAAAGCAACCCTATGCCTTAATTAAATCTCTTAAGCATTTCAGGGCTTATGAGGTTATTCCAAGATCATTATTTTTGTCCCACACTCTGTTGTTAAAGATATATTAACCCAAATTGATTGCTTAGGGACTCGTGCTAGGTGGGTTACGAAGATTCAAGAATATGATTTAGAGATTAGACCCACCAAGTTAGTGAAAGGTCAAGGTTTGGCTGAAATGATGACCGAGGGAAATGAAATAGCTCTTGGTTTGATTTGTCTTAACGATTCATCTTCGCCTGAGTTGCAAAGACTATGAGAGCAAGAATGGTACAAGGATATTATTTATTACTTGTTAAATCTTGCATGTCATAACCATTTAGTTGCTCATAGGAGAAGGGCTCTTAGATTAAAAGCCACTAAGTATTGCCTTATGAAGGATGGTCTTTGATGGAGAAATCTTGAGGGCATTGTACTTAGATGTGTTGATGAGATAGAGTCTAAAAAGTTGATTTCCAAGTTTCATTTGGAATTTTGTGGTGGTCATTACGCTGTTAGAACTACCGCCCACAAGATCCTTAGAGTTGGTTACTATTGACCTAATATTTTTTATGATGTTCATAAATTTGTTAGAAGTTGCCAAGCTTGCCAACTTTTCACTGGGAAGCAGAAGCTAGTTGCCCTGCCCCTACAACCTATTGTTGTTAGGTACCCTTTCAGCATTGGGGTCTGGATTTCATTGGGAAATTCCATGAAAATTCTAGCAATGGCTACTCATGCATCTTGACCGCTACCAATTATTTCACTAAATGGGTTGAAGCCATTCCTGCTAAGAATGCCACTAAAAAGGTCATAATGGATTTTATTGAAAATCATATTATTACTAGATTTGGTGTCCCAGCAAAAATCACCACTGATAATGCCAAGGCCTTTAGTTCTATGGAGTTTTCATCTTTTTGTAAACAAGTATGCCATTGTGTTATCTCATTCGTCTAATTACTATCCTCAGGGTAATGGTTGGGCTGAATCAAGTAACAAAAATCTTATAACCATTATCAAGAAGATAGTAGGAGATAACAAGCGGTTCTGGGATAGCAAAATCAAGTACGTTTTATGGGTAGATAGGATAACTAAAAAGAAAGCTACTAGTAAAAGTCCCTTTGAACTTGTCTATGGCATGAATGTGACTGTCCATCTTAAATTACCAACTTACCAACTCCTTTAGCATTTTTCTAGTGATAAAGATATTGTCCAAAACAGGATTGATCAAATTGTGGAGTTGGATGAAACGTGCAAGAAAGCTTTTCATAGTATATGCAAGAATCAGTGTAACATTAAGAAAAGTTTTGACAAGTCTTCTCGGTCTAGATCTTTGCAAGTTGGAAATATGGTTTTACTATGGGATCGCAAAAATGAAAACCCAGGAAAGCATAAGATATTTGATAGTTTGTGGCTGGCACCTTACATCATTCGAGGCATTGTTGGTCCAAATTCATTCCACTTGAGAAAATTGGATAGTGAACCACTTGACTTACCTACAAATGGCCAAATGCTCAAGCTATTCTTCAAAGATGATATCTGATGCCATGGGCAATCCTTTGTATCATATTTCTAACCCTACACCTTGTCATTTTAGCATTTTATTTATGTTCTTAGATTAAGTTTAAATTTCATGTTTGTAGAATTGTGACAGAGCTTCTATTTCATAAATATAATGTTCTACTATGATTTTTGGATTATATTTGGATGGACGCTACTTATGTCATTCTGTGTGTTCTTTGGGTGCAGACTCTGGATTCTCACATTCCTTCGATGAAGCAACATGTCCCCAAGTAAAGCCAGATGTTGACCACTCCATGTCAACTACCCCATAGTTGTACATTTTTTCGCGCAAGGATTTCCATCATGTCCTAGCACTCAGATGATCCATAGATTCATCATTATCAACTATATGTCCATTGGAGTTTTGTAGACTCATTCAACATTTTGTAATGTAAATGATCCTAGTAAGACAAATGTATGTAACAACCTAGGTAAGTTTATTTTTCTGATGATGATTTCTATCCTAGAAGGATTTTTGTCTCACCGATTCATGTGTGTTTCTAAACATGGATGATCGACAGAGTTTTTTCTCCAGCCACACCCCAAAACTAGGGTGGATTTTGTCGTCATGATCTTAAATGAGTCATAGTGTTATTTATGGAGTCTTTGTAAAAGTGATTTGGGAATAATTCTAACTATTTGGTTAGATTATTTTATTACAAGTCACTTAGCCTACTAGATCATATTTATGTCGCAGAAATGGGTAAATGTTGAGGGTCTATAACGAATGGGTGTTCCCCCTTCATGGATTATAAATGTAACATTTGATATAAATAATATTTTTGCTATAATGCTAAAGTATTAAAGGGTCAGAAAAATTATTAATCCCCTCATGAGCCAATTAATTAAATTTTCTGGCTAAAATAAATTAAAAATGTTAAACCTGAAATTTAATTGATTTAGGTCCTAGGAAAAATTAAATTCTCCAACATTTAAAATTCATGGCTTTTAAAGTTTTTAATTTTGGAGGTCCCCGACCAAAGGAATATTGAAATTTCAAGATGTTTTGGACCCTTGGGCCTTAGTAATTAAGTCAAAGTCAATTTTTTGAGGTAATTAACACAAAATCATCATTTTTTAGTTAATTAAAAGTGAAATTTGAACTTCTTCAAAAAGTAACGTAATTTCAACAGTGATGATTAAAAGATCATTTGATCTTCATCAATGGTTGAGATTGCTTTGACGGGGATGAAGCCATCTAGCTGTTGGAGAATTTATCTATAAATTAGAGATCTCTCTCCATTATTTGGATCCAATCATTGAATTGTGTACTTGCTCTAAGAAAGCTCTTGTAACGTTTTTCTGGTTAATAAAACGCAAAGATTTTTGGGTTTCAGACTGTGGTGTTCCTCTTTCAGATTCTTAATATTGTTCTTAATATTCTGCCGCTTTTATTTGTATTTGTTGGATAATAGACTTTAAGGATTGATCTGTGCACATGTATATTGCATAGATTTCTCGGTTTTTTTAAAATATCTTTTTGATTTGATAGAACTAGCAGGTATCTCTATTTCTTGATGATCTTAAGATTATTTTGAATATCTATTAATCTAACAATCAAATCTAAGTGTGCAAAAGTTATCATTCAGGATTTGGGCATTTGGGAAAGTCCTCAGCTGGACCGACTCTCAGATTACAGAATTTAAAGAGCCTACTATTTCTAATTTCTGAAGTCATCTTATAAAATATTTTATTTGCAGGGTTTTTCTTGGGCTTGTGCCTCTTTAAAATTTCCAATTTATATACAAATTTGTGCAAAAATGTTTAGATCTAGCTAATAGAGGGTTTTGATCTACAGATATACTAGATCTGTAGAATATCATTGTAGATTTGTAAATTTCAATTTTTTTAATTCATTGGGGTTTTGGGTATTTCATATTCTTGTATATACATTTTTTGGGGTTTTCTATCTTTTATTTGTGCAGGAACAGATCTGAAGATTGCGAGCGATTTTTGTGGATTTTGGAGATAGATCTAGGCCCTGGAGAGCAATATCTAATCTCCATTTTATTTGCAGGTTGAAGAGAGATTTCAGAAATATCGTGGCAAAAAAAAATTTTGAGCCTTGAAGCCCTGCGCTGCCCATCTCCAACCCCTACTCCCTCTTCTTTCACTCTTGGCCTTTCTCTCGACCCTCACTCTCAACCTCCCTTTCTTACGGCCTCCTCCCTTATCCCTCCTGCTCTCGGCCTCCCCTTCCTCCCTTCTCGGCCTCCCCTTCCTCCCTTCTCGGCCTCCCTATCTCCCTCACCCTCAGCCTTCTCTCTCGTCCCTCCTCACTCACCCTTGGCCCTCACCTCCAGCCTTAGGGCCTCCCCTCCTTCTCGGCCTTCTCCCCCATTTCCTCTTGGCCTCCCTCATTCTCGACCTCCCCTTTTTCTCGGCCTCAAGGGCTTCAGCTCTTAGCGCTCACCCTCAAGCCTCTCTTCCCTCACCCTCTTTCCAAAAAAAATTCACTAATTTTTTCCATAAAATTTCCCTAAGAATTGCAACAAAATTTTAAAAAAAAATTCCTGAGTTGGCATTTGGATTTAAAGATCTTTAGTGACTTGGGCAACTTATCTCCAAATATCTTCAAGCTCCTAGGGGTTGACTGGTGCACATCCTCTAAACCCTTACTCCATTTCATTTATCTGATTGAAAACAAGAATAATATTGGCATGGAGTTTCAATTCGCTGAAGTTCAGTAGCAAGTTTAGTTTGCAATCTTTTACTGCAGTACATTTCAGAAATAGAATTATTTTCAGAAACTTTTGTGTGCTAACTGACAAATTTCTGAATATTATTTCACTGTTTTTTCAATAATTTATTTATGAGTTTTAAGATCAAATGCATCACTAGATTAGAAATAGTTAAACTCAGAAATTTTCTGAATTATTAGTTATCAATTTGTCATTTGAAGTTTTTGTTGTTACACAAAAAAAAATCTGAATCTTGAATGCTTATAGGATCTCTGGTTTAAAATAAATTGTTGGCATTGTCATTTGTTTTAAGAGCGGATTACTATAATTGATATTTCACACTTTGCACCTAATTGTTATGATCTGAGTTTAAACACTTAATTTAGTTTCTGAAGTATATTTGTTTTTACATGCTCATTCAGAAAGAATTAATTTAGTTTTACTTATGCATCTAATGATCTCTGATTGAATACTTCATACAAATGGATTTCTAAATATAACATGTTTTATTTCCAGCATTTTACATTGGTTTCCTATTATGTTTTCAGTAATTACTTGTGCAGACTTTGTTGTGTGTGGAGCTTGATTATCTTCTTTATTAAGAGGTATCACCACATTGGATCCCAGTTTGTAATGGGGTGGCAACGCCGCCCGTTTGTTCGCCGCAAGGGGAGTCCAAGGGGGGCGATAATATGACAGTAGAAGTTATGTTTAATTTAGGGTTTTTTGCCCTGTTATGTGTGGAGCTTGATTATCTTCTTTATTAAGAGGTATCGCCACATTGGATCCCAGTTTGTAATAGGGTGGCAACGCCGCCCGTTTGTTCGCCGCTAGGGGAGTCCGGGGGGGCGATAATATGACAATAGAAGTTATGTTTAATTTAGGGTTTTTTGCCCTAGAAGGCAACCCCTCGCTATATATGAAGGAATTGTATTGCAGCTATGTATATGTGTATTCTGAGCAAGAAAGAGAGAGCAGATTGTTTGAGAGAGAAGAGGAAATTACAGCGGATCTAATGTAGGTTGTATCTCTTCATTTTGTTGGATAATATAAAAGGAAGGATTGATTGTTTCTCCGTGGACGTAGCCCAAATTGGGTGAACCACGTATATCTATGTCTCTCTTGTTTTATGCATTTTCTGTGTTTGTGTTTTTGCAATATTTTGTGTTCCATTGCTCTGTAATATATAATTTTCTAACAGACTTCACATTGCTAGTATAAGTATTTGTTTTCACATTAAGATTATTTTTATAAGCCTTAAGTTAAAAACGCTCACAACATACTTCAGAAATAATTCATTTTTTAGGCCCTCCTTCTGCCATCACATCATTTCACTTTGCATTTGCATATTAAACAAGTTCTTGCACATTAAAATTTTACTTCCAAGCATAAGCTTGGTCAATAGAAACATTAAGGAATCAAACTTAGAACAAGCATTTAACTAAAATTAACCAAGTCCGTGCATTTCACATAGCTTTAAGTTTTTCATTTGCATATAAAATAGTCGAATCATTCAACAGCAGTTTCCCATCCATTACTTGGATTTTATTTCCTTCGCAAGATATTTGACTCCACAAAGCACAGGTATCATTTTCCGCAAATCAAATTGAATCCTTCATAATCTTGCGCAATCTAAACAAGTATTGGTTGCTTAACTGTGTCTCCTAGATTGGTTGGTTCCCAACTAATCTTCCCTCATTCCATTTCCATAGGGTCTACCCTCCTTAGTCTGTTATTGGGAGACAACTCAAATGGAGAGATTGGGGATGAGTGTGACAGCCGCCGATCTGAGCCATTGTTGCGGTGCCTAGACATTATGTGCGACAACAAGGTCTAACATGCCTTATTTCAATAATTTTACAAACAAAGCTATAAAACAAGTTTGCTTAAGTGTTCAAGAAGTCTAAGGTCACAAGTTGACCATGCGATAGCTCAAAATCATAACATAAATGGCAAAAATAGCCCACATGTCTAGGAAATAATGATCTCCACCATGACATCATCCTCCATAAATACTCAAGGCACTTCAAACAAGTGACAAAATGGATCATGAGAGTTCCTCACTCTAAGAAAAGCTCAAAGTGCATGGGTATGTCTCCATAAAGTGCCTCTTCAACCATGGCATCATCCAAATTATGCCCTACATCACCCTTCTAGGGTTAAGTGAAGTGACGTGCCATCATGATATGCAAGCGTTGGGGTCCAAAAGTGATATGCAAGCCCTCCCAAGTCATCTCAATAATAACCAACCTTCATCTGGGCATTGAAACAAGCAACGTCCAACAAATAGTGTCAAGGCCACGTTGGGGGTGTCCTAGGTCCATCTAGGACCATTATCAAGTATTCCAACACCCAACATCATTGGCTCAGTATTTCAGAATATGAGGGTACATATGGGGGTCAAGTACCATGTGGGATCATCTCATGTCCCAACACTCATCTCTAGAGGGGCAACACTGCATCATGAAGGTCATAATTGATGTTGTGATAACACCACTTGGCAAAAACCTCTCAAGATCAAGTGATATCAATAATCATTAGGGACATAAACCATTAAAGCACCATAGTGGACCATATCTAATGTTATGGGCACCAAAGTACTTCACACAAAACTCACCTTCAAATGTTCCAACTAGATCAAGACTTGTAAACAAGTTACCTCACCTATATTAGGGATGATTAGGTCAACAACCCTAATAGGTGTTTCCAACCCCCAAGGGGAGTGACATGTCCCAGGTTAGGGTCCAAAAGTGATATGCAAGCCCTCCCAAGTCATCTCAATAATAACCAACCTTCAGCTGGGCATTGAAACAAGCAACGTCCAACAAATAGTGTCAAGGCCACGTTGGGGGTGTCCTAGGTCCATCTAGGACCATTATCAAGTATTCCAACACCCAACATCATTGGCTCAGTATTTCAGAATATGGGGGTACATATGGGGGTCAAGTACCATGTGGGATCATCTCATGTCCCAACACTCATCTCTAGAGGGGCAACACTACATCATGAAGGTCATAATTGATGTTGTGATAACACCACTTGGCAAAAACCTCTCAAGATCAAGTGATATCAATAATCATTAGGGACATAAACCATTAAAGCACCATAGTGGACCATATCTAATGTTATGGGCACCAAAGTACTTCACACAAAACTCACCTTCAAATGTTCCAACTAGATCAAGACTTGTAAACAAGTTACCTCACCTATATTAGGGATGATTAGGTCAACAACCCTAATAGGTGTTTCCAAACCCCAAGGGGAGTGACATGTCCCAGGTTAGCCCACTATGCCATAGGTGTGTGCGATAATAATGGTTGTGGAGTGGGAAAGACTTTGGGGTACATGCCATAGCCATGAGACCAACCAATCGAGGTCCAATATCCAAAGTGTATAAATGTAAGGAGGTAGCAATCATGGTGGCATAAGTTAACCCTCTCCTCGACCTGCTTTTTTCACCCTTCTAGTGTGCCTTTTACTTTAATGATTTGTCTTTTTTTGGTGCACAGCTTAGGAATCAGATCTTGCTTCTTTTCTTTTTCAATATCCCTTTAAGATGTAGCATTTTCCCACTCATCAAGGTTGGGACTTTCAAGAGTTCCTTTATTTAGATGAAGCATTAAATGCCTGAGGAACTGGGCGATGGCTACTAAGGGGGGTAGAGCTCATGCTAGGTTATTGCCCACATTTCAAATAATGTCCCAACCATAGTTGCAGGAACCGCCCCCCCCCCCCCAAGGATCTGGAGGCAGAACCGTGTCCCATAAGGATCCACCATCGATCCTTCAGCGGAACCGCAGACCTGAAAATCGGATGCGCAGTTCCGCCTTTTTTTGGCGATTCTTGGAAAATTGGATCCGTGGGGGCCCGATCCGCAGATCCAGAAAGGATCGGGTGCGAATTTGTGGAGGTTTGAACATGTATCCAACGCGGATCGCGAGCGGATCCGAGAGAAGGTGGATGGTTCACATGGTTTTGTGGGGCTTTTTTTGTTTTTTTTTTGTTTTTTGAAATTTAGAACTATTATGTGAGGAACCACACTTTCCAAATACTCCCAAGGTGCCCCTTGATGTTCCCTAGACGCTTCCTAGATGCTCCCTAATGCTAATGTTAAATTCTTAAAGTAAAAGTGACATTCTCCTTTATCTTTCATTTCCATCATTTTACTTAAAATTTTAACATTACCATGAAATGACTCAGGATGTTTGAGAGTGGTTCCAACCTCATCAGACTTCACATGGAGAAAATAGAATTTCATATCCCATTCAAAATTCAGCAAACTTAACAGTTTTCAGGATCAATGGAATTGTGGTGTTTCATTGGATCATATCATGTATGAGGGCATGTGATTGGCATTTAATCAAGAGCACCAAGCCCTATATGTACCCCAGTGTCGGTGTTGTTGATTGTTGAACTCCTTTGTCATGGCCTTAATGTTGATTTGGGGTAGCATCGAATGTGCTCTAGCCATGAAAATTGGTGGAGAGGCTAAAGCACATGAGATCTCCAAGACCCAGAAAGGTTTGGGGAAATTTTACCCAGTGAAGGACATATTAAAATAATTAATATTTTTAATAGGTTCCTAAGTCTAAACTTAGGAAAATAAAAATATTAATGGGTATTAATATAAAATTGGGTTAGAAAGTTCTAAATGACATGGATCACGCCAAATCTAATCCTAGTCGTTGATTAAAGATGTAATCTCGGCCGTTGAAGACTCAACAGAAAAAGTATAAGAGGAGGTTTGAGGGTTAGTTGGAGACACACCAGAGTGATCAGTCAGTTCGATTTTCTAGAGCGAGGTTTGCTAAGAGAAATCGAACCAGTGATCAGAGTTGCAACGAAGGGCAGTGAGTGCAAGGCAGAGAGGCAAAGATAGTGTCGAAATACCAACATAGAGGAAGAGAGACAGACGCAGATCCAGCAGGAGCCACGCAGAGGCCAGAAGGGCCATCGTGAGTGATGCAGAGGTTGCAGAAGTGACGCAGAGGGCCAAAGAGGCTACGCAGAGCCTCAAAGGGCTGACGCAGAGGGTTTCAAGCTAACGCAGAGGCCAAGAGGGCTGACGCAGTGCCTCGGAGAGGCGCTGGAGAGGGTTTCGTGGAGTAGACTTTTAGAATATCTGCTTCCGAAGAAAGGTATTATTGCCAGATTATTTTCTCTGTAGGGTAAGCCAGTTTGGCACCCAGTGTACTCAAGAAAAGTTGCTTAATAATAAAGCCCTCAGAATCATTGCACCGGTTTTCCCAAGATGGGTTTTTCCAGGGACAACTGTCCAAAAATAATGGTGTCCCTTGTGTGTTTGTCTATTTCTTTCAATTGATGATTTGTAAATGGTTGAGACTGCATTGTGTTTATTTCAGTATTTATATGGTTAAATAACTTGTTCAGTAATTAAAAAAGCAGGCCAAATAAACCAGATAGTGCAAGAAAATTTCTAACGGGTTAGACTTAGAAATTTCAACATGGTATCAGAGCATTGCACATCACAGGAGAGCTAAAAGCACCAGCTGAATTAGAGAATTTGCAGCAGAAACAACTGTCCCGAGTGACAAGTTGTTCCTAAGCAGAAAGCAGCACAGAAGGGGTGACGCAAAGGGCTTGCGTCATCAATTCGAGCTAGAGAAGGGGCCAGCGCAGAAGCAATGAGAGGCTCACGAAGAGCCACGTCATCTTGCTCAGCCAAGTAGGAGTGACGCAGTTGGCTAGTGGAGTGATTTAGCCATTGTCAGGATTGCGCAGAGCCTAGAGGGTCGGTTCTTCAGTTGCTGAGGCATAGGAAGTTATGGGCAGATTGCGGAGAGTGAAGCTAGTGGGGTGTTGTTGTTGTCGAGGTAGAATAGTACCTAACGGGACAGAACCAAGGTAGAGGGAGTCGCTACCTAGGTGGATTTCCAGCCAAGAAATCCAGATCAATGTTGCAGGAGCATAGAAGATCAGAGAGGTGGGATTCGACTGTTGGCAGAAGGATTTCCAAGAGGGAAATCGAGACTCAGAGGGAGTCTAGAAGAGATCTTCCAGAAGGGAAGTAGAGACTCAGAGGAATCAGAAAAGAAGAGCAGAGATGGCCCTAAACGGACAGAGGGACCAGGACAGGCTAGATGGGGCATCCAACTTTGTCATCTGGAAGGCCAGGATCCTGTTTGTTCTAGATAGACATCGCATCAAAGCATTCGCCTTGAGAACTGTAACTATCCCAGTCTACCCAGCTGATAACGAAAGGTATGAGGATGTGATGGCCAAGCGAAATGCATAATCCTTGATAGGGTCTGTTGTCGCACAGAATGTTTAGACACCATGACAACGGCTCAGATTGAGGGTTGTCACCCTGATCCCCAATCTCTTTGTTTAAGTTGTCTCCCTACAACAGGCTAAGGGGAGTAGACCCTATGGAAAAATGAAATGAAGAACTAGTTGGGAACCAACCAGTTCAGGAGACACAGTGAAGCAACCAAGTACTTGATTAAGATTTAGCAAAACTTATAGGATTTGATTAGATTTTAAACGATTAATACCAATGCCTTATGGAGTCAACGATCTTGCTAGGGAAATTAAGACCAAGTAATCGATTAGCAATTGCTGCTTAGATGAATAACTATCTTATATGAAATGCAAATCCTAAAGCTAATGTGAAATGTAAGAATCTTGGTTAATTTTAGTTAAATGCCTATTTGAATTTGAATCCTTCGATCCTTTCTGTGTTGAGCCTGATTTCGTAATAATTGGCAGAGAGAAGATAAGGTGAAGCACACTAAGGTGTGATTAACGATACCTCTCCTGAATATCTAACATACCCGGTGCCTCCGGTGCTGCAGAGAGTTGTGGCTCTGACGACTGCAAGGTCACCGCTTTAAGTACTATTAAAAGCAAGCTTCTCAAGCAAAGATAAATGGATACCTATTTCTCTATCGACCAAGCTTATGCTTGGAAGTAAATTTTATTTATCCAAAGCTAACTTATATGCAAATGCACTAAATGATGAGATGAAGTCAGACTCGAGGATTAGAAACACTTGAGTTGCAAAAGCCCTTAATCATAAGACTTAAAAATAAACTCCTAAAATATTACGATTAAACCACAAGCTTATTTCAAATCTTTTTGATACAATTACAGCTCAAAAAGAACAAAAACTTCTTTGCAATTTAATATCAATGTCAACAGATGCTCAAAAAAAATACTCAGCAAAGATGTGCAATTTATTACAATTCCACGACAAAGTGCTTTAACAATTACTTGAAAATATTCGCAAAATATCTAACATGTAATGAACATCAAATAATTCAAGTAACGATGATCAGTTTCAATAGATGCAAAATATTCTAGCAATTAAATTTCTAGAGATCCAAATACTTTAAAAAAAAAAAAAAGCATGAAATTTAAATGCTAATCAATTCACAATCCTAGATTTAAAATGATTTATGCTTGGTGACCCAAATCTAGGAAAATTTACCACTTTCCTATAGTCAATCTTTAGATATGAAAAAAAATTAAGTGTGTTTTGACCATGGAGAAGTTAAAATGCTTAATACCATAAAAGTTTTCTTTAGAGTTTACCCTTAACACACAAAAGAACACCAAGAAGGAAATATAGATTAATAATTTAATTAGTCCTTAGGAAAAATTCTTCAATGTGCTAAGTTTTATGAAGCAAGACTAATGCGGTAAATGATCAATTAAGATTTTTTAATGTGACCAAAACAAATCAAAATGATTTAATAAGTTTTCAAATTTTTTAAATGGGCCAAAGGCCACATAGAAAATTTAAAATCTTTTAATGTGAAAAAATAATTTCGATTTAATTTTCAGTCACATAAAATGAACCTTTTTAGTTTTTTTAAATGTTTAGAATTTTTAAAAATTTTAGATTTTTTAAATTTTAATAAAAAATCAAAGTCAAAATTATAAAAATTGAAACAATGTAAAATCAAATCAAATAAAAATAAAGAAATAAAAATAAAACAGAAATTGAATTTTTGTTTTTTGTTTTTAAATAAAATACCAAAGAAATTAACCAAAGTCTAACCCAAAAGAATAAAATGAAATCGGACTATCTATATCTAAACCCTAACCATGAAAAACTAAAAAAAAAAATATAAACAAACAGAACCCAATAAAAAGAAGAATCGAAAGTGTTTTGCCTTTGACATTTCTGCAGGTTGACAGTGGGAGAGCAGTGACAATGGAGGAAGGGATGTTGGTGAAGGTTTGCAGTTTTGGATTGAGGCAGCACGCAGGAATGCTTGCAATTCTGCGGAGGAGGTAGTGAGATGGAGCAGCAATGGAATGGACTAACACAGGAGGGAATATGGTTGCAACGAGAGGGATCCGCTAGAGGGTGAGGGAGTTGCAGGTGGTCGACAAACGGGAGATCTGTTGCAGGAGCTCGACGCGTTTTTCTTTTTGCTTGTGATGCAAGTTCGACGACGAAAGGTAGCTACGGCGGACAGGGAGCAAGGCAGTATGCAATGGCAGCGACAAAGGGAGAGTGAGGGAGGAGAATGCAGGCCGACGAAGGGAGAGCAGATGCAAGTCAAGGGGATGCAGAGATGAAGTTAAGGAGAACAAAAAAGTATGCAAAAATTTCGAAATCTCCCATAGAATAGAAAAACGCAGCAAGATAAATGAATAAACCCAAGGCAGCAAAACAAATCCGAAATTTTATGTTGGAAAACCCTAGGTAGCAGAAAAACTGTAGCCCAAAACTCAAGATAAACCCAGAAAACGAATTTCTCAGCAATGTAATTTTATGCTTCAGATTTATCAATGAAACCCTCATTAAATCATTTCCAGATTTAAAAAATTTCAAACCCTTGAACTGCAAAAACGCTGGATGATATTCCTGCAAGAATAATTTCGAGGTCAGATCTTACCCTCCAAGGCCTAGATCTGGCTTCAAATCAAACTTGACCTTCAGATCTGCAACCTGTACCTGAAAACAAAAACACCCAGAACCTAGATATGCAAAATAATAAATAAAACCCCAAAAATCCAAAGTCAAAAAACCCAACAACAAAAAAAAACTTTACAAATCTATGCACAGATATGACAGATCTATCAAATTTGAAGAGTGTGAATCCAACTCCGCTCTCATATTTAATTATTTAAGGCTCTCAACAGCCAGATTTATCAATTTCGCACATAAAAATTTTAATTTTTAAATTTTAAAGGAGGTGTTTAGCTCAAAACCCTTCATGCACCAACAATAAAAAAATCTTATGATAAGCCCAAGATCAAATTAAGTTGGGTTCTTCAAAAAATACGGATCGGGAGTTGTGGCTAGTCCAACCGAAAACTCCCCCTAACACCCGAGGATCTAAAAAATTCAAAACTTTCCTACAAAACTCAATTCAGCCATCAAACTACAGCGAGAAAATAGTAATAAAATTCAAATAAATAGAGATACCTGCTATTACATTCAAAATTTAAATTATCACTTAAACCCCAGTGACTGAGCAAGATACCTATACTCAAATCACTCTTTCAGAAGCTATTATCAATAGCTAAAAAAAATTACGCATGAAAAACAACACATCTTACAGTGTTTCCATGAAGAGTAACAGCGGCGTAGTTTAACCCCAAAGTCTTTCATTATTATTCAGAAAAAGATTACAAAAGAGCTTTTTGCTTAGCATGTGACTCATATTGGATGGATCAACTGAAAAATGACCTCCTATTTAAAGATAAATCCTCCAACGACTAGTTCGAGTGATCCTCGTCAAAGCAATCTCGACCGTTGATGAAGATTAAAATTTCTTTTAATCTCATCCTTCGAAATATTAAATTCTTGAGGAAATTTGAAATTTTCAATTAAATGCATTTTAATTAACTCAAAAATAAAAAATTTGAGTTAATTTCCTCAAAAATTTGACTTTGACTTAACTCCCAAAGACCAAAGACTTAAAATTTAGCAAAATAATTAGTTTACCTTAGTCTCGGGACCTTTTAAATTTTGATTTTTAAGGACCGACGAATTGTGCCTTTGGAGAATTTAAATTTACCTAGGACCTAGAATTAATTAAATTTCTGACTTAGGATTTTAATTAATTTTTGACCAAAATTTAATTAATCAACTTATGAGAGGATAAATTATTTTTCCAATCCTCAAGACACTTTACATCATAATTTTCATATCTTTCACATCATAAGGGGGAAAACCCATCTGTAATAGACCCTCACAGACTACCCATTTCTGCGACACAAATATAATCCAATAGACCCAACAATTTGTAATAAAATAACTTAACCAAATAGTTAGGATTATTCCCAAATCACTTTTACATAAACTCGATCTATAACACTAGGACTCGCCTAAGATCCCACTGACAAAATACATTCCAGTGTTGGGGTAAGACTGAAGGAAAACTCTGTCGACCATCCGAGAATTGATCAGTGAGACAAAAAGCCTCCCAAAATGTAGGTCGTCATCAGAAAAGTAGGTTTACCTAGGCAATTACATACATGACAGATCTGCTGAGATTATTTACATCAAATACATGCAGATCGGGTTTACATTGTAACATGATAATCAGGCCGATGATGCATGTTGGAAGGCATGGACACATCAATCAGGCGCTATCCCTTTTGGGGAAAAATGGGGTGTACTGCTATGGGTCGTTGACACGTAGTGGTCAACAGGGTCAAGGATCATGTAGTCCAGCATATTGCTGAGAAGGACACGGCAAAGGAAATGTGGGATACCTTGAAGACATTGTATCAAGAAGCTTCCATACAAAGGAAAATGCTACTGGAGAATCAGTTGCGGTCGTATCAAATGCAAAAGGGGGAGCAGATAGATCACTTCCTCAGCAGGTTGCAAGAGATCCGGGACCAACTAACTTTCATAGGGGCCACGCCAGATCAAGAGTTAATGGTGAGGACCGCCCTGAACGCAGTCTTCGAGGAGTGAGAGACGTTCGTCCAAAGCAATTTGGGCAGAGCGAATCTTCCCGAATGGGAAGAATTTTGGGCAGCTCTTCGCCAAGAAGAGATCAAACAGTAGACCAAGATAGGAAGTAGCAGCAAAGGAGCCCGGGTCAAGAAAGAGGAAAAGGATGTGGCTCTAGCATCTGCAGGGCAACAAGGGAAGAGGAAGAAAAAAGACCTCTCCAAGATTAAGTGCTTCAACTGTGGGGAATTGGGCTATTATGCAAGCCAGTGCCCCAGGAAGAAGAATAAGGGAGAGGCGTCTGACTCCAAGGTGGAAAAGGAGGTAGAGGATGATGACAATTGTGCCATGAGTGCTCATGTACCTCTAGAGAAGAGGTGGGGTGACATCAAGTTGTAGTCAGGAGGACTGCAGCAGATGACGGGCAAGATCCTTGAGGTACCCAAACTCTTGGATCATATCCAACTATAGGGGCCCCAAAGTGATAGTAGCAAGATGGCGGATGTCGGTAGAAGCGGATGCGGATGGAGCGACAGAATAGTGACAAAGTGCAGTGGAAGTTGCAGCAGTGCGAGAGGCACAGAGGAGGTTGCAGTAGTGCAGGAAGGCACAAAGGTGCTTGCAATAGTGCGAGAGGCATAGAGTTGTTGTGACAGCGTAGAGGCAGTAGAGGGAGCACAGGATAGCAACAGAGGAAACTTCAACATCAAGAGGGTTTCTAGCCTGACAAGGATGTCATTAGTTGGGTAGATCAATTACCATCGTCTCAATAACTGAGTTGCAGTGTAGCAGTAGCGTAGTGCTATGGGCAGCACGACACAGCATGAGGAGAGAGGGCTGCAGTGCAGATGCAGTGTTGAGAGGAAGGACCAACAGTAGCACGAATGCAAAGTCTCTGTCATACAGATGTAGCAGTGACAGTGGTAGAGCCATGGGCTGCAGTACATGATGCAACAGTGCAGAGGATGTTGGGCAGAAAGGCCAAGCATCAGCACAGGTACCAATGTCGGATGATCAGGGTGATGCTCAGTGGTGGAGTATTACTAGAGCACATTCCTCGCTAAGAGGGAGCGTTAATTTGGGGTAGCATCGGATGTGCTCTAGCCATGAAAATTGTTGGAGAGGCTAAAGCACATGATATCTCCAAAACCCAAAAATGGTTTGGAAAAGTTCTACTTAGTGAAGGAGATATTAAAATAATTAATATTTTCAATGGGTTCATAAGTCTAAACTTAGGAAAATAAAAATATTAATGGGTATTAATATAAAACTGGGTTAGAAGGTTCTAAATCACATGGATCAAGCCAAATCTAATCTTAGTCATTGATTAGACATGCAATCTCAGTCGTTGAAGACTAATAACAGAAAAAGTATAAGAGGAGGCTTGAGGGTTAGTTGGAGACACACCAGAGTGATCAGTCAGTTTGATTTTCTAGAGCGAGGTTTGCTAAGAGAAATCGAACCAGTGATCAGAGTTGCAGCGAGGGGCAGTGAGTGCAACGTAGAGAGGCAGAGATAGTGTCGGAAGACCAGTGCAGAGGAAGAGAGGCAAACGCAGAGCCAGAAGGAGCCACACAGAGGCCAGCAGTGACTGCACAGAGGCCAGAAGGGCTTGCGTGAGTGACGCAAAGGGCCAGAGAGGCTGCGTAGAGCCTCAGAGGGTTGATGCAGAGGCCAGGAGGGCTGGCGCAGTGCCTCAGAAAGGTGTTGGAGAGGGTTTCGTGGAGCAAACTTTCAAAATATTTGCTTCCGAAGAAAGGTATTACTGCCAGATTATTTTCTCCGTCGGGTGAGCCAATTTGGCACCCAATGTACTCAAGAAAAGTTGCTTAATAATAAAACCCTCAGTACTGTTGCATTGGTTTTCCCAAGTTGGGTTTTTCCGGGGACAATTGTCCAAAAATAACAGTGTCGTTATGTGTGTCTATTTCTTTCAGTTGATGATCTATAGATGGTTGAGATTGCATTGGGTTTATTTTAGTATTTATATGGTTAAATAACTTGTTTAGTAATTAAACAAGTAGGCGAAATAAACTAGATAGTGCAGGAAAATTTCTAACAGGTTAGACTTCAAAATTTCAACACTTAGCAATTATGTACCCTTCACTCAAGTCAAAATCATTGATCAGGCATGTTAGGCTTGGATTAGGTTGTTTGATCAAAATTAGGCAATGTTAACTAATATCCCTATAGAATTGAAGTAGAGGCAAAGGCTAGATAAGAGAAGAGGAATCTAGATTCTAGATGGTTGATGCTGGAATAATTAATCATTGATGTATAATGGATGCCATATCTATCTTGATTTATGTAAAAATATGCATGTTTTCATATCTTCTACAACTAATTTGGTATTTTAGATTTTTTTAATATAAATGCAAAAAAAATATAAATATATATATATGGTAGACACTTATGAGACGCTTCGCTTCCTAGATTTTTGGGAAATGACACTTCTACATCCAAAAAAACATCCCTGCTTCGTGCAACACTGGTACCAACCATCTTTTGCATTATACATTTTCTTACTTTGTGGCTTTATATGCTTTTAACTTTATTTTAGTTGCATCAGACTCCAGGGCCAAGTTTCCAAGCCCTGACTCTAGGAAGTTGATGAAAGGTGCGAATCCTAATGACCAATGACTACTAACTCAGAATAGAGATGGATAACAAGGAAAGATGGAGAGTGGTAAGTATGGATTACATTAGGCATGCTACATCAATCCATGTTTCCCCGATAATGCCCTCCCTAAACCCTAACACCTTAGAGAAGTTCTCACTGGACTAGAGTCAAAGACTAACCTGTTAAGTGAAGTTTGGTAACAAGAATATAATTGAGATCAGTCAATCATCCAATTTTCCCTATGACCAATATTAGTATGCCCATAACATTTAATGAAAGTACATGATTGCAAGAATTGTTGAAGTACCTACCAACAAATGACCCACCTTCCTTCAAGAAGAAATGCCAGATGGGAGAGAGATCTAACCAGAGCAAAGTTAGAGTATTGTGGCATAATATTATGTACCAATCATCAAAGGGCTATTGGTTGGTTGGTTATTCAAAGAGGAAAAAAAATATCTCCTAGGGCTTACCCACTTTTTGGTGTGTAACAAGTAACTCCCATAGAGACAAAGAAAATTTAAAAAAAAAAAGGCAAATCATTATTTCTACTTTTATTTTGATGTCATGGAACACTCTGCCTTCAAGCCATGTGTCCCACATTAAACACCTAAACACTTGGTACTTGAACATCAGACACTCAAGGGACACATGACCAGCACTCAAGTCATGCATGTCTTCAATAGTGACTAATAGCTATTGTCTCATGTATTGCATTAGTCAATTATTTTCAGTATCAATATCTGAATTTTAATGCATTGGTCCTAAAGCCAATCACTTTTGATGATGGTGATCCTTTTGAATAGTCATTTTCCACACCAACATATGCAACACTTAGATTGGATACAATGGATGAGGATGCATCCACAAGGAACATAGATAGTTTGTCAAAAAAAATCTATGAAAGTATTTCATTTATCCCATTTGTATATGAACTAGAGGGCAAGACTTCATGCCTCAATGCCTCATTTAAGAGATCAAAACTAAGAGCCAACTATGTACAAAGAAAAATATAAGTAAATCAAATATAAATAGAGTAAATGAGGAAAAAAGGAGAGGGGGAGGTGGGTTGCACCAAACATTACAAGGGACCAAGAATGTTGGGAGGGAAGCAAGATAACAGTGACTTAAGGTGGGACAAATCAAAAAAGGATGGAATCAAGAAGGCAAAGAAATGAAAAAATACTTAATAAAGTGTTATTGTGTCGAGAGGTGCTCTACAGCCCAATATGGGGGTGATGTTTTAGTGGTGTAAATGCTTGTAAACATTTACATTTATTTATCGGCTAAAGTGTTATTGTGTCGAGAGGTGCTCTACAGCCCAGTATGGGGGTGATGTTTTAGTGGTGTAAATGTTTATAAACATTTACATTTATTTGTCGGCTTAGTTAAAAAATAATAAAAGGTTAAAAGTTATATAAAGCCCAATATGCAAGAGATGTTGTAGTGCTCGTAAATTAGTGTAAACATTTGAATGTTGGCTCAATTACTTATAAAAAGTTCAAAGTAATGAAAATAATAAAATTTAATTTGTTATATTGTAATTTTGTTTTTATTAATAAAATTACAAACAATTTTTTAAATAAACAAAAATCATAATATGCATATCACATTAAAATATATAACATATAAATTGTCGCTATAAATTAAGATCCATTTTACCATCTTAAAATAATGATTTCATAACCATGTTTAAATCTAATTAATAAGCACACAAAACTTAATACCTACAATATAACAAGATTCTTATTCATGAATATTCATCCCCATTTAACCATGGATATTATTAACTTGTAAATAGGCATTGTTACAATACCATAATATAGATATTATTAACTTCTCAATACGCTTTGTTACAACACCATGGGCCAATACCATGGCTTATCAATACCACATGCCCAAAAACCATAATTCATTTCATAATCAAAATATTTTATAAGGAGGGGAAGGCGGGAGCAGGAGGGGTAATTATTTGCCCTGATGGAGAAATAGAGCTCAAATTTGCATAGGGGTTGGGGAAATCCTCCTTCAAAAATTCCACAAGGCCAAAAATCTCAGCCGACAAGATGCGCTCTCTTTGGATGCAAGGATTAGAAATCAAATACAAAAATTTGAATCTATCTCCTTGTTGAGAAATCGAGGGCAGAGACGAGGTGATTTCTCTAGCAATGATAACTACTTGTGAAGACGTTTTACTTTTATTAATTAGGTTCTTCTTTGACTTGTTTATTATTATATGTTCTTCTTCATCAAACAGCTACCAAATCATGAGGAACAATGACACAAAATATAGGCTATCAGCCAAGGCCAAAATGTTGATTTCTGGTAGCATCGGATGTTCTATAAGTCTCAAATTTTGCAGGGAGGCTTAAACACATGCATTCTCCAATACCCGGAAATTGCTTTGGGAAATTCCACCTAGAGATAGTTTTATTAAAATAATTAATTATTTTTAATGGGACCCTAAGTCTAAACTTAGGAAATTAAAATAATTAATGGGTATTAATCTAAACTGTGGGTAAAACTTCTAGAAGAAGGTGGAGATCAAGTCAATATGATCCTAGCCATTGATTGGGATCTAATCTAGGTCGTTGATAGATCAACGAGAGGATTATAAGAGAAGGCTTGATGGGCACTTAGAGAACACACCGGAGTTCAGAAGATCGAATTTCTGAAGTAGAGCAACTGTCGGAAAGAAATTCAAAGTGAGCTTTTGCAGTGAGGCACAGAGATAGTATCCAAAAGAGGGGAGTTTTCCTGGGCTAGAGAGTACAAGACAGAGGGCAGAACAACGTCCAGAGAGAGGATGACGCTGGCCCACAAAGCTGACGTAGTGGCAATGCAGAGCCTAGAGGGAGAACAAATTCCTGTTGAACAAATCAAGTTTCAGAAGCCGAGAGCCGGGGTATGAGACTAGGAGGCAGAAAATCGAAATTTCTTGGCAACAGAGGATCCATAAGAGGAGTAGTGCAGTCCCCAACAGAGGTGACGCAGAACCTGCGTAGGGTTGATGCAGATCCACAGAGGCTAACGCAAATTTGCGCGGAGCCTCCTTCCAATGAGATCAAGGTCAAATTCTTCCACTGACAGGGTGAGATCATCTCACTATTTGTTTTGTCCATTTTCTCTCTGTATCGAATAGCCAATCAGGTTTTCAATGAATTGTACTCATATTTCCTACTGCATAATAATAAAACCCTCAGAGCTGCTGCACCAGTTTTCCCGCATTGGGTTTTTCCGAGGACTTTTGTCCAAAAATAACAGTGTCATTGTGTTGTATATATTTCCAATTCAGTTTCTTGTTTTGGCATATTATTTTTAAATAGTGAATGCTGCAATTGTATTTACTTCGATATTTACCGTAGAACACAGTAAATAACTTGTATGGATTAACAAGTAGGAGAAGCAACATCAATTTGCTGCAGTAGGGATTCCGGGTTTAGGAATTTCCACATGGTATCGAAGGTGTAGGTGAAGCAAGAAGAACAGAGCCAAAAGACCTAGCGCTGAAGGAAGAAGGGAATTCGAAATTCCTACAGAGGCAGTAATTCGAATCCCCAGAGAGTTTGCACAGTTCAGGCCAGGAGGGCTAGATTTTTGCGGTAAATCTCTCTCTGAGTGGGTCGACAGAAAGGTAAGATTTCCAAATCGAAATCTGTCAACGACAAAGGGAGCAACGCAGTAGAGGATTTAGTGAAGAGGGGTTTTTCTGGTGGGACGCAGTTTTTCTACAGGCAGTTGCTGAGAAAGAAGATGTCAAAGGGAAGAGAGAGACACGGTTGAGGGAATTCTTCCTCAAAGGACTTCCAGCCAAGAAGTCTGAATTCTCATCAGCGAAGCAGCAGCAAGGGGCAGCAGATCTACTGACTCCAACAGAGAGTGCTTAGGCTAGCCCAGCAGCAATGCAAAGGAGAGAGGAGGTCATTCGACTTTCTATTTAGCAAAGATGGCAGCCAGTGGACTAAGAGATTAGGACAGGTTGGATGGGGCACCCAGCTATGTAATCTGGAAGGCAAGGATGTCATGCCTTTTGTATGAGCATTTTCTCAAATTCTACGTCGACAGCGTGGTAGTTGAGCCCACAAATCAAGATCAGCTCAAGAAGTACAAGGGAGAAATGGCAAAGACAAAAAGAATGATCCTCGACAAAGTAAAGGATCACATAGTCTGTCACATAGCTGGCAAAAATACTGCTAAAGAGATGTGGGATGCATTGTCAACACCGTATCAATGATCTTCCGAGCAGCGAAAGATGTACTTGGAGCAGAAGATGAGATCTACGCAGATGCAGAAGGGGGAACATTCGTTCCTCACGAAGCTTCATGAGACCCAAGATGAATTGGAAGTTGTGGCGTCAACACCTCAAGGTTTCGAGATGGCAAGGCTCGCCCTAAATTCAGTATCTAAGGAATGGAAAGTCCTTGTCCAAAGCATCCTGGGCAAGGTGACTTTACCAAACTGGGATGAGATGTGGGTAGCTTGTAAGCAAGAGGAGCTGAGGAGGGACTTGGTGAAGTGTAAACTTGATGGAAGCAGCAACAGTGGGTTGAAGCCCAAGGAGGAGGAAGAGAATGTAGCCCTCGTATCCAAGGGACAGTAGGAGCAACGGAAGAAGACGAAAGATGTTTCGAAAATCAAACGCTTCAAGTGTGGTGAATTCGGTCAGTACACAACACAATGTCCTCTCAAAAAGAAGGACAAAGATGAGAAGCATGATCCAAAAGTTGCAGCCGCGAAAATTGAGGAGGATGAGTTTGCCATGACAACCGAGGTACCTCCAGGAGGGAGGTGGGCTGATTTAGATTTGTAGTTCGAAAGAACTACAGATGGGCAGGATCCTTGAGGAGCCCACCTCTTGGATCAATTCCTTGCTACGAGAGCCCAGATCAGAAGTAGTAGGATGGACCAGAGTCAGTTGGTGCAAAGGAGTGCCAGAGTGACAGTTGCAGTGACTAGTAGCACCAAAGACTGAGCAAAGTTGGCAGCAATGCAGATGGCACAGAGCAAAGGTCAGCAGCAGCCAGTGTTTTAAAAAACAACCGGCTCGGAACTGACTCAGCCAAGTTGGTCCGAGCTAGGCTTCAATTTTTTGACTCGGCCAAGTAACCAGTTCGGTCGGCTGGGTTAATACCGAGCCGGCCGAGTTGTCTAACAACTCAGCCGGCTCGGTATTAACCAGACCAGCTCGGCCGAGTCCATATCAACCAGGCCGGGTTACATACAGTGGCCCAGGCACCAAAAAAATTGTGATATTTTTAAAAAAAAATTATTAATTGCTGACTATTGATCACTGGTATGATGACTATTGAAGGAATCACGCATGATCTGTCAAATTTGATATCTCAAATGACAACATTATAATTTAGGTTCTTATTCAAAGACCAATACTGGAAAATTAAGTGTGAGTTAACAAATATTTTTTTAAAGCTAATGTATCACATGCTCAGAAGCAAGACTTTACGAACATGATGACAGTCAAAGCATCTAATAGATGTTGGATCATCTTTCAAGAATCATGACGTACCATATCTTGCTAATTGGAGGCAGAGAAGTTTTTGCAAAGCTCTCTAAAGGATCATGTGTGCAATACTCAAGGTCTTTACTTAGCTATCTTACAAACAAGCTAATGTCATATATTAGAAAAAGAGGCCATGAATAGTATACGAATCCATGAACTACATGTTACTGGTATTGACCTCCTATTGAGGAGGCTTTGGCAATTTTTAGTACTCATTTTGTAAGTATATGCGAAGTCTTGCAAAATGTCAAGTATGAGATCTACGTTGCAAAAATGAAGCATGGCTGCTAAGTCCTGGAGTCTATTCCTTACACCCCAAAGTAGTCAAAACTTGAAAACGATCTCTGTCATATAGCAAACCTTGTTGGAGTAAGTCTGTTTTGGACATGACAAACCTAATGCCTTATTTAGCATGGGTTCCATGCTTTATTATTTTATTATTAGGTCAAATTCTCCATTGTAGGCTTCTAGGGTTTATGTCATAAGTCCTAGTCCATGTCTTCATGTAATAGATCCTTCTTGGCCTTTATTTGTCAAAGAAGAAAATTGGTTTTTTTATGTAAATTGAGTCAAATAGACCTCCTCCACCAAGACAGAGTCAACAGGAGCCCCAAACTACTATATACTATTGGACCGTGCACTGGCTGCCATTTTGATATAATGGATATATTCATGAGCCTACTTTGATCATATGTTCTCTTCCATCTATATTCTAATGATGTGTGTTTGGAAACATGAATGAAAATCCTTAAAATTATGTTTTTGTATAAAAAAATAAATATTTAATGTATTTTTTACAACGACCGAGTCATTGAAATCGAGTCGGTCGAGTCGATACCGAGTTGGAGTCGGAGTCGGAGTCAACCCTCGGCCGAGTCGGTGTCAGAGTCAAAGTTTTAGAACATTGGCAACAGCACAGAGGCTTCAGAGGGTAAGCGCAAAGACTAGCAGCAGTGAGAACTCTAGCAATGAGATATGTCATACTAAACACCAGTTTAGTAATTTGGGATGCTTTTTCGTTGTTGATGCAATTGGCAGTGGCAGTGGCAGTGGCAGTGGCAGTGCCAGCAACAGTATGGATGCAGAATAAAGAGGGAGTTGCAATACAGATGCAGTGTTGACAGTGGCAAGGTCAGCAACAATACAGATGCAGCATTTGCACAATAGTTTGTGGACAGGATGTCAGACATCAACAGCGCAGAAGGAGATGTTACAAAATAGAGTGATGCTTCAGCAGGTTGCATTGCTAGAGCACATTCCTCGCTAAGAGGGAGTGTTGATTTCTATTAGCATTGAATGTGCTCTAAGTCTTAAATTTTGCAGGGAGGTTTAGACACATGCATTCTCCAATACCCAAAAATCGTTTTGGGAAATTCCACCGGAGACAGTTTTATTAAAATAATTAATTATTTTTAATGGGACCCTAAGTCTAAACTTAGGAAATTAAAATAATTAATGGGTATTAATCTAAATTGTGGGTGAAACTTCTATAAGAAGGCGGAGATCAAGTCAATATGATCCTAGCCATTGATTAGGATCTAATATGGGTCGTTGATTGATCAACAAGAGGATTATATGAGAAGGCTTGATGGGCACTTGGAGAACACACCGAATAGAATTTAGAAGATCAAATTTCTGAAGAAGAGCAGCTGCTAGAGAGAAATTCATAGTGATATTTTGCTATGAGGGGTAGAGACAGTATCCAAAAGAGGGAAGTTTTCTTGGGTCGGAAAGTACAAGACAAAGAGGCCAGAACGACGTCCAGAGAGAGGCTAATGCTGGCCCACGCAAAGCTAACGCAGTGGCAGCGCAGAGCCTAAAGGGAGATGGAATTCCTGCTGAACAAATCAAGTTTCAGAATCCAGGAGCCGGGGTGTGTGATCGGGAGGCAGAAAATCGAAGTTTCTATGCAACAGAGGATCCAAAAGAGGAGCAACGCAGTCCCCGACAGAGGTGATGCAGAACCTATGTAGTGTTGACACAGATCTGTGCAAAGGCTGACACAGAAGGAACGCAGAGCCTCCTTCTAGCGAGATCAGGGTCAGATTCTTCCACTGACAGGGTGAGATCATCTCACTATTTGTTTTGTCCAGTTTCTCTCTGTATCGGATAGCTAGTCGGGCTTCTAACAAATTGTACTCAGATTTACTACTACATAATAATAAAACCCTCAAAGTTGTTGTACCAGTTATCCGGCATTGGGTTTTTCCAGGGACTTTTGTCCAAAAATAACGGTGTCGTTGTGAATGTTGCAATTGTATTTACTTCGTTATTTACCGTAGAACACAGTAAATAAATTGTATGGATTAACAAGTAGGAGAAGTAACATCAGTTTGTTGCAGTAGGGATTCCAGGTTTAGGAATTTTCACACAAAACCTTTGCAATCTTGAGAGGAAAACCCACATAATTCAGAGTTGTTGTATCCGTTTTCCGGCATTGGGTTTTTCCAGGGACTTTTGTCCAAAAATAACGGTGTCATTGTGAATGTTGCAATTGTATTTACTTCGATATTTACCACAGAACACGGTAAATAACTTGTATGGATTAACAAGTAGGAGAAGTAACATCAATTTGTTGTAGTAGGGATTCCAGGTTTAGGAATTTTCACACAAAACCTCTGCAATCTTGAGAGGAAAACCCACATAATTCTTCCTCTTATAGAATTTTCAATGCTTCCTCTGGATTAAGTTCTTCTTCTCCAAGTCAACGCTTAGTCAAACTTGTGTCATAGCTTCAAATTTTTGCCCTAACTCAGAGTTCTCAAATGGTTGTAGCAGATCTGCAATTTCAGCTTCTACTACAGAAACCCTAGGTCACACGAGTGGTTGGAATATGGTTTGATTTGCTTCTTTCTGACTTCGCTTGGCCTTCTCTTCTTCTCTTGACTATTCAGCTTATCAAATTGACCTTCCTTGATCCAAACTTTGGCTTCTTTGAGGGACTGAAATTTTCAGCTTCTTTAGCTGAAGGATGATGCCCTAATCTTCGCACATGTGGAGGAATATTAGCCCAAAACACATCAGAAAATGCTTTGCTTTTCTTCCTTCCTTCTTCATTGGGTAATAGACTTATTTTCTTGCTTAGATCGAACTCTTGTATGCTTTAGTGAATGTATCCTAAGTGAAACTGAGTTGTTATTTATATAGCCCTTCTTGAGCCCTCAAATAGGCTGACTTTACCTTCTAGAGAGGTCGATTGCACTTTTGAAGGCCAACTTGATCTTTTGCATTTGACAAGGTCTTGGAGGGGTACTTGACTTTGTCTTTGACTCAAATAATTTTTCTTACAATATGTCACATGCCCGAGAAGAGTTATTCATACATGACAATGACTCTTTTGATTTTATAGACTCAACAACAAATCCTAGAAGCTCTCAAATGGGAGCTTGACCTAAAATAAATTTCCCTTGAGCATGAAACCCATGCCTTGTGAACAATAATAATAAATTTATTTTCTCTTTTCATTGCCTACATAAAATCAACAATACATGTGCAATTATGAAGACCGAACCTAGTTACAGATTTCAACAGTCCCTCTTAACTAGGGAGGTATTCATAATCCATACAAGGTACTTGGAAATTCTCAATCTGAAGAATCCTCATAAGAAGAGTCGGAATGGCAACCCATTTGTATAGCATCATATCATCCAGCATTGTCACATAGCAAGGCCTTGACTAATTGCTCTATCTCTCCACAATATCAAAGCACAATGCTGGCAAGATCAATGATTTATAGATACCCTCATCACTGTCTCTCTCCGAATATACCCCACCTGGATTCTCTTAGAGTATGTTCCACCAGGACTATTCTTATCTTGGATTCACAGTCCTCAAAGAATATCGGTCCTCTACAACTAAGCTTGTCTTGGATGCCCTATCACATCCTCAAAGAGTATCGAATGCCAGATGCTTACCCAATCCTCCATTCTATCTTCCCAATTGAAGACAGGAATGATGTGTCTATCTCTCCCTCTTAACGAGGGAGGATATACCCATCCCAATGAAGGAATGTACCCATTCCTATAAAAGGAATGTACCCAAGCTCCCTCTTAATCAAGGACTTGACCAAGCTCCCTCTTGACCAGGGACTTGCTTCTAGCAGCTCTTTAGGTGGAGATCATGGGACAAACAACTGCTTGTAGGACTCCTTCCTTCGATATCATGAGTTTCTTCTTTGATATGGAGCCTACATCATTTTGGGACTTCTTGCAGGGCACAAACCATCCATCACTTTCATTCAGGAATTATGTCAATCATGTCATCCTTCTTTTCATTGGAAAGTGATCTATTAGTCCATATCTAACCTTCCTTCATGCCCTGCTACCTTTTTCATGTCATGATTCCTTCAGAATCTTTCATCCTATCGCATGAATATCAGTTGTAGATGACATCTACAGTTCTTTCCTTGGTAGCCCTGCATTAGCCCATCGAGATATTGTTCGAAAAAAGAAAATGAATATTAAACCAAAATTACCTTTGTGGTGGTCTTTCATCATGACATCTCCTTGTTTGCATCAGCATCTTCCATATATATTGACACATCTCCAAAAATATATACAATGTCAAGGGTCTCATATTTCAGACTTCATTAGGGTCTTTATATCTTTCCCATGGGGATATCGTAGTCAGATCTTTTAGTCCTTGGATGTTGATTACCTTCTCTATGATCTCTTCCTTTTTTTATTCACACGTTTCTCCCCAGGAACCTCCAATCATAGTTCCTTCAACTTTGTCAATCACCTCATGTTCCATACGAGGACATATTATGTTGATTTCAGCTAATCAATGTGTGAATCATGCCTTCATGCATCCTTCCAAAGGGAGAGTTTCCTTTCTTTTGACCATGCCCTTGAGGTAGAGCATTTCTCCATGTTATCTGCAACAATATGACATGACTCAATTTTATCAAATACAAGCATAAATACCACTTTTTCCTCGTTTAGGTCATCTAGACTTCCTTCAGCAACTTCCTTGATTGAAAGAACTTCAATCACCCTGACATACTTCACTTCTTATAACATCATACCATCATTCCATGAATCCCATACAAGGTGGAATTCTCGACGAGACACTTGCTTCTTCGAGTAGGTGAACCTTCCAATGAAGATTCCAACGGAGGATCTTGATCATCCTCATCCTACAAATGCTCCTCTTGAATGATGTATGATGAGCTCTATGCTAGATGACTTTCTTTTTCCCATAAGTGCTACTTATGCTTCGAATGAGGTTATCAAGAGCTACATCATTCTATAGGTGACTGCTATAGACATCTATTTTAGCTATCTTTCATGCTTCTTTATGATGATGTCATGAGCTCTTGCTTTCAATCGTATGCTTCTATGATGCTATCTCTTAACAAGATACATCCTATCATGCTTCTAGTGATTTCTACCACAACAGAAAAACTTAAAACAAAAACTTGAAAAGAATTAGGTGAGGAAGACTATCTTAATCATAGTAGAGATCTTTTACTTCCTCCTTCTTGGATTTCTTCTTTTCAGCTTCTTCTACTTCTTCAGTGATATGGGCTTCCTCCCTTCCTATTTTGTTGTTGTCCTTCTTAAGCTTAGGACAATCTCTCTAGTAGTAACCATATTCTTGACATCCATAGCATTGAACCTTTGCAATATTCTTCTTTCTTTTCTGAGGACCAAATTTCCCAAACTTCCCTTTTCACTTTGCCATGGCAGCATATGCCTGGGTTTGCTCATTTGATCCTACATCAGAGTTTGCCTTCAACTTGGTTTCTTCAAATTTACATAGTGACCACAGATCATTGAATGGAGTAGCTTCTTTCTTCCCATAGATACTTGATGTGAAGTTGCCCCATTCTTCCGGTAGTGCATTGAGCACTATGGTATTCATCTCTTTGTCAGACATTATCTCTCCCAATTCTTGTAGTTGATCTCTGATTTCAGATATCCTCATAAAGTATGAGGCTATTCCTTCTTCTTTTGATATCTTCATCTTGTAGAGTTCTTGCCTTGTCGTAACGAGATTACTTCTCCTGTAGTGTTTAAGGAGAACAATTCTAAAAGTTTGTCATGTATTTCTTTTGATGTTTCTAATTTTGATACAAAAGGGAATGAGGGGATCCTTGATGGATTCTATGAGAATACTTCGAGCCCTTACTTCCCCTTTCATATACCTTGCACGTGTTTGAAAATCTTCCTTCGGAGGTTTGGTGATTGAGCCCTTAACATGTTCCGTGACCTCATTTTCTACGAGGTTCAGATTTGTTTGTTTCTTCCATGCAAGAAAGTTTAAAGCACCAACTAGTTTGTTGCTTTCCTTGCAAAAAGGCATTTTGACAGATTCAGATGTAGACATAAATATACTTACTTTTGAAGATGCTCCTTCAACCTCCTGCCTTCTTGAATTTGATGATGATATAGATAATAGAAAACTTCTTCTTGATGAAGATGATTTTCTTCAAAAGTGATCATTGACTCCAAAGAGAGGGAGATCACCTTGAGTCTTTTGATGATGCCAACAGCTCCTTTATTCTTACTTCCCTTGGATGAGTATACCTCAAGATGCTTTGATTTGATGATTTCTTCAATTCAAGTAGAGTTAGGGTCTTCTGAGTTCTCCTTCCTTGTGATGATGATTTGAGTGAAGATCCCAAGACTTCTTTAACTGTGGACTTCTTTGATCGATCTAGGGTTTTGACACTTCGTTCAAGATGATGATGTAGCCTTTGTCTTCAAAATGCCTTGGAGATGAAAGGATCTTCTTGATTCTTTGATGCCCTTGATATCCTTACCTTGATCTTTGAGAGCTTGAGTATCCCTTGGTGAGTTACCCTTCCTTGACTTGTTACCTTAGCTCTGATACCATGTTGAGAAATCTAAGGCAAAGAGACGAGGTGATTTCTCTAGCAATGATAACTGCTTGTGAAGACTTTTTACTTTTATTAATTAGGTTCTTCTTTGACTTGTTTATTATTTTGTGTTATTTTTCATCAAATAGCTACTAAATCATGAGGAATAATGACATAATATAGGCTATCAGCCAGGGCCAAAACCTCTCCAAGCTTGAGAAGAAAACCCACAAAATTCTTCTTCTTATAGAATCTTCAATTGACAAATTCCAAGACCTTTGACCCATGACCTACAACCCCTCCAAGACCAAGTCAATGCTTCCTCTAGATGAACTTCTTCTTCTACAAGTCAATGCTTAGTCAAACCTGTGTCACAGCTTCAAATTTCGGCCTAACTCAAAGTTTTCAGATGGTTGTCGAAAATCTGCAATTTGAGTTTCTACTACAGAAACCCTAGAATCTAGATCACACGAGTGGTTGGAATATGGTTCAATTAGCCTCTCTCTGATTTCGCTTGGCCTTTTCTTCTCCTCTTGATTATTCGGCTTGTCAAGTTGACCTTCCTTTATCCAAACTTTGGCTTCTTTGAGGGACTGCAATTTTCGGCCTCTTTAGCTGCATGATGATGTCGTAGTCTTCGCACGTTTGGAGGAATATTAGCCCAAAACAGATCAGAAAACACTTTGCTCTTCTTCCTTCTTTCTTTGTTGGGTAATAGACTTCTTTTCTTTCTTATATCGAACTCTTGTATGCTTTACCGAATGTATCTTGAGTGAGGCCGAGTTGCTCTTTATATAGCCCTTCTTGATCCCTCAAATAGGCCAACTTTACCTTCTAGGGAGGCCGACTACACTTTTGTAGGCCGACTTGATCTTTTGCATTTGACAAGGTCTTGGAGGAATTTTTACTTTGTCTTTGACTCAAATATTTTTTCTTACAACATGTCACATGCCCAAGAAGGGTTATCCATACATGACAATGACTCTTGATTTTATAGACTCAATGACAAATCCTGGAAAGCTCTCAATGGGAGCTTGACCTAAAATAAATTTCCCTTGAGCATGAAACCCATGCCTCAAGAACAATAATAATAAATTTATTTTTCTCTTTTCATTGAATATATAAAATCAATATTACATATGCCATTATGAAGACCGAACCTAGTTACATATTTCAACACTCATTTCTTCATATAAAAAGAGAGAACAATAAACTGGCCAATGAGCAAGCCAATAAAGGCGCAGGCCTTGAACAAAACGCTCTCCCTCTAAACCAAGGAGATCTTTCACTTCAATACATCCCATGATGAACATCTGGAATATTACAAAGGAGACGGGGGATAAAATAATGTGCAATGCAAATTGGATCGTTCAAGCCTCAAGGATTATTAATAATGACAAACTTGAAGAGACAGCTCTCGATTTTGGAATCAAGCTCAGACCATTCATAAAAGTGGTTACTAGCGATGGCACCTATCACTCTCACGGATAGTAAATGTCATATGACATGTAAATCTGTTATGGGATATATCACATTGCAAGTCAATACTAAAACCCTTTGCTTGTGGATTAAATGTTGAATGCATTCTCGTAGGGTGAAAGAGAGGGTGCAAGACACTGGTGAATTCGACAAGATAATGCGGAGCAGAGACTTTAAATGCTCTACAATGAAGACGGAAGGTGAAATTGGGAGTATCCCTGGTTATAGATTGCGAATAATAAGGTTGGAAATGCTCATAATATCGATAACTTTCCGATCGTGGCTGAACATGGCTTCTACAATCGAGTTAGGCGATGATAGCTCTAGGCTGGTTCAAGTTGTAGTTACGACGGAGGACAATTTGATCAAATTAGACAATGTCGTGGAGCAAACTATAATGGAAGTGTATTCGCATTTCTCTTTGGTGATGCAGGAGGTCAAGACTCTGCGAAAGGACGTGGAGAAACTCAGGTTAACAGTGGTCAACCTGGCCACGAAGGTTGACAACCTCAGCTCCAAGGTAGATGGCATAGAAGTGACAGTTGAATTTGCAGCTATTGGGGTTCTCAAGGAGGTATTTGGACTCCATGATCCCCCCCTCCAGAAGCAGAACCGTCAGGCAAGCTTGAGGAGAACCTGATCCCAGAACGTCCAATGCAAATAGTGGATGAAAAAGGCACTGCAGTGGCAGCCAGCGGACCTCCAGGAATGTAGTCTTATAAGAATCCGTCATTGTGTTAAATGTTATGTAAAACGACAATTTAAAATGGTACTATATAATGGCCTGTTTTGGAGATCATATAGGATAAATCTAGTTAGAGGCATTTTTGGGCATAAAAAGAGTGGCAATAGATCTTATTTTGAACAATTATGGAGTACAATAGATGTTGATCAGACCATGAATGTAAGGGTACTGGCCTGTTTACCAGATTGATGAATAATATAAAGCTACCTGTTTCTTTTCTATACATACATAC
>APFE031734236.1:80732-95992 GCA_000404065.3 Pinus taeda | reverse complement strand
ATTTTTTTTTTTTCTCAGTAAAAACTAAATCTATTAAGAGAACGTATGGTACAATGCGAGGTTACAAACAAGAGAAGCAAGAACAAAGGCAGCCGGAAAGGATTGGTAGTCCACCTCGGCTCCTAAGAGAGAAAGAGTAGAGATCAGTGCTGAGCAAGAAGAAACTAGATGAACAAAAGAGCAGGAGCTGAACAGGGGATTCTACCCAACATGTGCATAATCCACTATTCTACATTTCTTCCCTTTCTTTTTACCAACTTTGACCCACTCAGGAGGGCTTTGCTGAGCTGGCATGATTTGCAAACTGAGATGAGCTGAAGGAGAGGTCTCCTTGTCTAAGTCTGAGGTGGAGGATTCATGGATCCTTTTCTGTGAGGCTGGTATGACGGACGAATCCACTGGACCTGCCGGGGACGGATCCGGTTCCGACGCTGCTGCCACACCTTCCTTATTCTCTTCCTCTTCATCAGAGCTGAAGTCAAAATCGTCCATGGGAGGAGGATCACGAGGCATCCAGCTTTTGGACTTCTGCTTAGTATTGGCTTTCTTCTTTTGGGCTGGCATTGAGGGACAAGAGCTCTGAAGGTGACCTGTACGATGGCAGATGCGGCAACAAAAGGTTGTATTCTCGTAATCCAAGGTTTGGGTCCAATGAAAATCTCCAATTTTGAGATTGATCTGGTCCGGGAGTCCTTTGCTTATGTCTATTTCTGCACAAATCCTGGCAAAAGTGTATAAGCCCTTTTCCCCTCTAGAGATGTTTGTGTCTAAAAGGCGGCCTAGAGAGTTGCAACTTGCCAATCCCTTGGAATACTGCAAAGTGCCATAGATTCGCTGGGAGGTTTGGAAGTCTGACCCAGATGGGGAGTTTGGTGATAACTGTTGTAGAGGGATCAAAATTTGGGAACCAAGGAGTGAGGAATAAGCCAGCTGCTCCCCAGAACCATGGGCCACCAGTTAAGGCTTTTTGATAGTCCTCATCGAAGGCAAACACTACGATGAAAAATCCCTTTGAGCATAGTAGAACCTTGCAGTTGTTGGTCCAGTTAGAGTGGATCCATTGGTAGAGGTCTGCTGTGCGTGGCCATAGCCCATTAAACCTGCAGATAATGCCATATTCCGCAAAATGCTGGGTTTTCTCATCCAGCGAAGGATGCATTATTTCTATGGAGGGGGTTTCCTCCAATTTGTCCACCAGAAAAGGCTTGGGAGCTTGAGCAGGTGGAGCTGTTCTCTTAGGCAACTTCGCATGGACAGCGTCCTTGTAAGAAAATGCCTCAGCTGAGGATGATTGTCCTGCAGCGCCCCCTCTTAGACAAAGGGTAAGAGCAATGGAGGTATTTCTCTTGATGCTGTAAAAAGACAGGGGGTAAAGATCCTCGAGTTGTTTACCTTCGTGGAGAAGTCGTTGTGCTGCAGAGGGGATCCCCAGCTTGATTTCCAGAGCCTGCTTGAGGTCTTGCACTTGATCTGACGCTCTCACCCATTGTAGCGGGGTTTTGCCTGAAATAAGCTTGATCAGGATCTGGAATGAGGCAGAGAGACCAGAATTTTGCTTGCCTCTGCAGATCTGAGACAACAGGCGGCTAGAGCTTTGCAGGGTCTTCTTTTCCTGCGTTTGCCGCAGGGGAAAGAGATGAGAGGAGGCGGGAGTCCTAGGGACGCCAGATCTGACTTTGCGATCCGCCCACAAGAGCGTCCAGACGCAGTTTGGGGGGGATAAATAAGAAGTAAACAAAAGAGAGCAGCCTTCCAGGGTGAAGAAATTATTTCCAAGAGCTACCGCTTGGAGAAAACTGAATGCATGTTCTGCAGGTTCGCGCTTGACGAGGGCTTCTCCAATCCGATGGGGGTAGCTATGGCCGAATGCAGCGGCAGATGGCTGAGAGCCGGCGTCCCCAAAGTCCGTTGAATGATCATCTGCAATGCCGAAGGCCCTGGTAACAAAGGTCAGTCCGCCCGTGGAACGGTTGCCCTCGCTGATCCTCTGCAGCAAATTCTTGACCTCCTGCTGCGTGTAAATAACGGGGTCTTCGCTAACGTTGAGCTCCAAAGGCTCCGACCGGTCGATCTTCAGCACTCTGAAATGCCTTTTGTGCTTATCGCTCCCTATTAAATAAAACCTCTGACGTGTCTCGTAGAGCTTGAACTTCTGCAGAGAGCCATTGTTTAGATCTGGTTCGGCCTCGGCTCCGCCTGCTTGCTGTTGCGCTGCTGATGCCATGGCTCTCCTATATTATATCGTGTAAAACAAAAATTATTATTATTTTAATATAATTTTATAACATTTTTTTAATTAAATCTAAGAGCAAAAAGGTTATAATTACTTTTGAGATATATTTAAAAACTCTATCCTCACTACTACTGAAAATATACCGTACATATTCCATTGAGATTAAATCAAGGTTTTAATAAAATTAAAAATGAGAATACTTTTATATAGAGAGATGTGATTCCTTTGGGGCAAGGCCCCATAATCAAGGTCTATAGTTTACTCTGTTTACCATCCACAAAATGTGGAGAAGTACTCTGGGGTTTCCCATGTTTTCATTCCAAGTAAAATATATATATATATATATATAGAGAGAGAGAGAGATGTGAAATTTTATATAATATAAATAATATTATTAAGATCCAGCATAGATCCATTTTAACTAAGGATATACCAAGCGATGAGAGGAATCAAATTTCCCGAGGTGCAAACCTTTCCTCAAGTCTTGCACTCAAAAAGAAATTTGAATCTTGAGAAATTTGATCCCTCTCGGCACTTGGTAGATCTAAAGTTAAGATGGATCTATGTTGGTTCTAAGAACATCCAAAATCCAGAGAGTACATTTTATGATTCAAAAGTCATAATTAATTTAGATGTAAATGACTAGTAAGTATTTCCTAAGATAATCTATTGAATATGATCACATTCACTCATTAAAACACACTCTCTAATTGTGTTAATCAAATTATTTCCATTAGACATTGTTGCATAAATGCTTCAGGTACTGCATCAGGCAGTGTTTGCATGGATGTCGTTAGGTGTGTGTATGAGCAAAAGTATGGATGTGACAAACGTGAAAATTTTTAAACTACCTGAGTGACACTATGGCCCTCTTAGCCTAGGCCATTCCCTAGAAGACATCCTCAGGCATTGTGTTGTTACCTTCACAGCGGTTGATGATGGTGCTAGCTTCCCCTCTAATTCTGGTGCAGATTAATACTTCTCCTCTTGTTTCTTCGTCTAGGGTTTACCTATTAGGTTTACCCCTTTGTACTCTTTATTATGCCTCCTACTCAATTTGCCTCTAGGACATGCCTTGAGCACTCGGGCACTACCCTATGGCATGTTGTACTTTCTAGTCCGATTGACCTATTTTAATCATTTGTGGACATGAATATGATTGCTTTCTGTTTTCCTTTCTTTCTTTTAAAGTCGGAATCCATCCAGACATAGGTGCAGAAGGTAATGACTATGGAAGAACAGAGAACATAAGATCCCATTCAACTTTGGCATTAAGAGACAGGTGCAAAACCAAAATAGAAGGTAGAAAGGAAATATTCCAAGGGGAAAGGAGCATCACTACGATACACCTAGCATACCAAACAAAAAAGAAAGTATGCAGGTACCAACATAGATATTTCTTTTCCAGATCTAGATGACATATATTTATGAACTATGTACACAAGATGAGAAGAATTAAGACAATGTAACAATTGTATTTGTAATAAATCTACCACAATTACCTTCACAGCTCGTACTGAGAGAGAGGTGAAACCACATTCCTTGGCTATCGTTTGGTCCAAAGGGCGATGGCATGAAGCAAGTTTAAAATCACAACCTTGAAACAAAGGAATTGATTCAACCGCAGTAATATGCTTCTCCAATGAGCTCATTTTTCCCCCCACCTAAGCCACAAAACAAGCTATAAATAATCAGAAGGGATCAAATTATAAAATAAGGGACTTAATAAATAAGTTCACACAAAGACTGTTACTTATGTTATTTCTAAGTGCTTCAATCAAAAACAAGTGGTAGATCAAATGGGCATAAATAACGGTCATTCTGATGGACTATAAAGCTGCATACTCCATTGAACATCAGGAGTAAAAGGAACTATATGCTTCTGAAGAATAACAATCTTATTGCACTAAATTAGAAACTAACTAAACAAGTTAATCATTTAGGGGTAGAACCAACATGGTCTCACCTAATGCTCCTACCAGCAATAATAGAATCTGGTAGATTCGTAGAAAATACTGAAATATTTATTGATCTAATAAATGGCAAGTAGAACTAATGGTCATGTCAAACTCCTGTTCAAATTATTGAGAATTACAGAGAAGCCCAACTATGCTCATAAGCAAAAGATGGAACTTCAGAAGCAAAAGCCACACATAAGTTACAATGTTTATTTTTACTATCACAACAATTTCCAGCACCTGTAGACAGAGAGTAAGATAAATTGCTGCAACTAAATGAATCAACAAAACTCATGAGATATCCAAAGTAAGAAGTCCAGAATGCTAGTCATGCGTTAAAAGAATTAACTTGACCATTCATATTTATTATTGTATGCATCCGATTGAGGTTGGTTGTCAATGCCAACCTATGTGGTTGAGCAGATTAGTATTTTATATTAACATTCATGACGGCAAATGGTAGGAAGATTTCTAAAGGTTTCGAGTCTTACATTAGATCAGAATTCAAGCAGTAAATTAGTATGAAAATTCTTACATTTAGCAGAATTCAGTTAGAATTTGAATACTTCGATTCTGTTCTAGAAAAATTTATCCAAACTGTATTTAACTTGAAAGAAATCAGTGATATTTTTATTTTTACTTATTCCTTCTTTCGAGAACTCCATGATATAAGCAAAGAATTATAGGAACTATTTTTTAATCACACATTTCTACTAGTCTATATTCAGATTGAGAAATTTCCAATTTGCATCATTTAATTAGTCATAAATTGATAGAAGAACACTACTAGTAAATGTCCTTTTTAATGACTACGACAGATAAAAGTAAGCTAGCTGCTAAACATGTACATCTGAATAGAAACCACCTTAAATACATTTTAACCCCAGATCTATCAAGCGCCGCGCCGAGAAGGATCAAATCCCTGGAGGTGTAAACCGTTTTAACAATGCAAAAACTTCGAGAAAGGTTTACATCTTAGGGAATTGATCCATCAAAAGCTTGATAGATCCAGGGGTTAAGATGGATTAAGCTGGCTTATATATTTTATTAACTCGTTAGAATATAAGTCACATGGTTCAGGTTCAAGTTTGGGTTCAACAAGGATAAAGCTCTGTTCAAATTCAAATTTTCCATTGAGGTATGGATAAGTGTTAATTTTAGACAACAATGGTATGTTCTATGCTTTAGAGCAATTTTATTTCAATTTCTTTATTAGCCCAGTATCACTATTCAGGTTAGCAATCACATCAACATGATAGTAAAATGCAGATAGAACATAAACATAAACAGTAGAAGACAAGCCAAGACAAGAGGACGCAAGATGTGGCACCAGCCAGGGACAAACCCCAATGTGCGGAAACCCTTGATCAATTCTTCTTATATTCTTCAATAGATCAGCAGAGAGAGAAAGTACAATTTACAAATCTGATATTTTATAACAGCAGTAAAAAAACCCTAACCAAAAAAGTCAACGCTGGTCAACAGGGCAGATTCCTTCCTCAATTTAGCTCGATCAAACCCAGTCAACTTCGGCCTCCAACAGCAAGTCTAATCAGCCGAAATAGTCCAAAAAAGTCCAGTCAAAACTGGTCAACGAAAGTCAACCCTATGGCCAGCCCTAGTACAGTCAACGCTGGTTAAAGGAGAGGTCAGATTGCCTCGGTTTTTGTGCCCAGATATGCAGCCTGCTAGGACAGAGATACCTCACCCAAACCGAAGTCAAAACAGGTCAACGCATCAAGTCAACGCAGTTAAACAACCTCCCTGCAGATCGGTCAACGCTGGTCAACACAGTCAACAGAAACCTGTCCTTTCCTTCGCACGTGTGAGAGAGAAGATTGCCCAGAAATGTGTACCCAATCACAAGAGGAGAGAGAGAGATGTGAGATCAGATGATGGTAAAATGACTTCTGGTCTCCTTTTTATATGCAACGTTGAGGATGAATTGGGGGTTTGAGTGCCTATTTTGCTTGCTGGCCGACCTTGACAATTTGTCCATAATACAAATAAATTCATATCTTCATTTGTACATATCGGAATCGGATGATCTTTGTAACAATCCTACACCTCCCGGAGAGAGGAATCCAAGAAAAACAGCTGTCATAAATAAGATGACCCATGTGGAGTTTGGCCCTAGTTGCCAATTTTATTACTCCCTCTCAACTAGGGAGAACTCCATCTACTAATCCATCTACCAATCTGTACTATCTCTGCCATCAATGCACTGCTCTGCTCCGCTAAACTATGAAGAAGAAGAAGTGATCGAGAATCTATCATACCATTCTCTACTGACCCGAAGTCAGTCCCAAATAAAAGGAGAGTGTGTTATACCACTCTCACTGACCCGAAGTCAGTTCTAATCAAAAGAGAGTGTCTCATACCACTCTTACTGACTCGATATCAATTCCAATGATCCCAAATCAATATCAGTCATCCTAGCATAGGGAGTATGGTAGTACGCAATGCGTCCATCGGTAGTACTAGGGTCCCTATCCTCATTTCCCTACTCATTGGCCAGATGAGAGGCACTGCCCGTGACTCCCAGACTGCATGTGTAAGATGTCTCAACAGGAAAAGGATGAACCACTCATCCTGCCTACATGTCGCCAAGGAGTATCACAGGGGAAGGTTGAACCACTCACCCTGTACACAGCAAACCACTAGGGGAAGGCTGAATCACTCGCCCTATGGTTGCTCATTGCTCCAAGAAGTACCCCAAGCCCCCCGGAGCTCCCAAAGCTCAATGTTCATATCATACAGGACCCTCATAAGAGGGTCTCTCCACGACTCCAAGTCGTTCTCGGAAGGCCAAGAATTTGACCTCCCCAGGGGCTTCGTCAAAATATCGGTGACCTGCTCATCAGTCCCAATGTGATGGAGCCTTATTGTTCCTCGTAGTACCATATCCTGAATAAAGTGGTACCTGATATCTATATGCTTGGAGCGATCATGAAACACGAGATTCTCTGATAATCAGATGATCCCACTCTGGTTGTCGCAAAGGATCACGGTGGTATCCAGCACATGTCCAAACATCTCACTGAAGAGCTTCCTCAACTAGACAGCTTCACAAGAGGCCATACTAGCAACTATGTATTTGGCCTCGGCGGTGCTCAAGGCAACCGATTTCTGCTTCTTGCTCATCCACGATATCGAAGCAGAAATCAAAGAAAAACAGGATCCAGGAGTGCTCTTGCGATCCACCACACTACCAGCCAATCAGCATCAGAATAACCATACAACCTCACAACTCCGGCAGTGTATCTTAGTCCATGAGTGATTGTGCCCCGAAGATATCTCAGAAGACTCTTGGCACCAATCCAATGTATATGATGAGGCTCAACCATATATTGGCTCAATGTGTTAACTGCAAAACATATGTTCGGACGGGAGTTCACCAAGAACATCAGTGCTCCTATGAGTTGATGATACTCAAAAGCATTTCCCAATTTAGGGTCGGCAGCACTGCCACATAACTTCTTGAAGTTAAGTTCCATCAGGGTAGTCGCGGGCTTGCAATGCACCATCCCAAATCTTTCTAATATCTTCACTACATATTTTCCTTGAGATAAGAAAATTCCACCTGGCTTTTGCCAGACCTCCAACCCTAGGAAGTAGTGCATCGGTCATAGGTCCATCTCAAATTCAAAAGCCAACTCCTTACATTTGTGAATGAGAGGGTCTGCACCTGTCAGAAAGAGGTTGTCCACACAAATTACCAAAATGAGAGGTTTATCATTTTCAACCTTAAAGTAAAGGTTCGGATTGGCTTCACTTCTAGTGAATTTTAACTTCATCAGATAGCTATCGATCCTCTCATACCAAGCCCGAGGTGCTTGCTTCAAACCATAGAGAGGTTTCTTCAAACTACATACATGAGATTCCCAATCATGAACCTCAAATCCCTCGGGTTATTCCACATAGACTTCCTCTTTGATCGAACCATGCAAGAAAGCAGTCTTGACATCCATCTGATGTAGGTTCCATCCTTGCGAAGCAGCAAGGGCTATGATCGAGCGGATGGTGGTGTATTGAGCAACAGGTGCAAATATCTCATCATAATCTACACCTTCCTTTTGAGAGAAGCCTCAAGCAACAAAGCGAGCCTTGAACTTTTCTGCACTTCCATTAGCTCCATGCTTGATTTTGTAGAGCCACTTAGAGGTGACAACCGATTTGTCCTGGGATCTAGGGACCACATCCCAGACATCATTCTTCATTATTGACATGTATTCTTCATTCATACCATCCTTCCATACTTGTTGCTTCACAGCTTCTTCAAATGATGAAGCCTCATTTTGAATGATAGTGCTCATGACAGTCAAGTATCCTTGCCTTCACAGAAAGTCCCCCTTCGTGCAATATGTCTCTCGGCATCTTCGAGAGTCTCCCTAAGCCATGAGGGTCTCCTCTTGGAGGAGGAGGATCAATAGGATCCATAGGTTCATCAACATCCGGCATCGTTTCATCTACTTTTGCACCCTGTTTTCTAGTGTCAGCTTCTTTATCCTTCCTTGGGATAGGAAGATTGTTGATCTTTCTAAGGGCCATATCTTCATCGAAGGTGACATCATGACTTATCTCAACTTCCCTTTGACCAGCCACATAAATTCTATATCCGTTAGAATTTTCACTATAGCCCACAAAGACTCCTTTCTTCCCAGATGCACCCAATTTGCTTCTTTTCTCATTCAGCACATGAAAATATACGAGGCTTCCAAAAATTCTAATATGAGAGATATCGGGTTTCTTACCAGTGAACATTTCTTCGGGAGTCTTGGAGTCCAATGCTTGATGAGGGCATCGTTTTTTAACATACACAGCGATATTTGCAACTTCAGCCCATAGGAATTTTGGAAGCCCTTGATCATGAAGCATGGCACGAACAGCTTCTACAATAGTACGATTCTTCCTTTCAGCCACAACATCCTGCTTGGGAGTGTATGGTGTTGTAGTCTCCCTCTTAATGCCATCTTCTCTGCAATAATCTTGGAATTCATTGGATTTGTACTCGGTCCCATTATCAGTCCTCAATATCTTGATTTTCTTCTCTGATTGGTTTTCGATAAAGGCTTTGAAGTATCAGAACCAAGTAAACACTTCATCCTTCTTCTTCAAGAAGTAGATCCAAGTTTTGCGAGAATAATCATCCATAAAGGTGGGATAATATAGGTATCCTCCCAAAGAGTTTACGGGCATCATACCAGATATGTCGGAGTGGATCAATTGCAATATATTTGTGGTCTTGCTACTACTTGAGGGGAATGGTCCCATTGTAAGTTTTCCTTCGACAGATCCCGGACATACACCGTCATGCTCTACTTTGAACTCGGGCATACCTGTCACCATTTGTCTCACGTCGGGTAGGGCCTTATAATGAAGATGGGCAAACCTTCAATGCCATAGTTCAGATTGTAGAAATGTGTCCCAAGACATGGCTCCCAATGGACTTCCTCCAACTTGATACAAAGTGTCAACCCTGAGCCCAAGAGTAAAAGCATCTTTAAAATTTCTTTTCCAAACAAGTACCTTTCTATCAATGAATGCGACCTTGAATCCTTTGTCCTCCATGGCTGAAATGGACACCATGTTCTTCTTGAGATCAGGTACATATAGTACTTCTTGCAAATGAATAGTGTTACCTTGATTCAATTGAAGGTTAACATTCCCTACTCCCTTCACGAGATAAGTGGCACAGTCTCCAAGGATGATCTCCAAGTTTGTCTCCTTTTCTATCAGATTAGAGAGAGCTTTATTGTATCCGGTGAAGTGCCTTGAGGCACCACTATCAATTAGCCAATTCCCCAAAGTGTCCGCAGGAGAGACAGTAGAGAGGGCCGCTATAAGATAGTACTCCTTTTGCTTATTGTTAACAACATTTGATTCTTCATACCTAGAGTTCTTTGCTTTCTTAGAGGGTCAACCATTTTTCCCTTGCCATTGGACCTACCATTCCTTTGTTCATTGTTGTTGAAGTTGCCCCTGGAATGATTGTGATCATCATCATTTGATGTGTCCATTCTATTTGGACACTCCCTTATATAGTGGCCAAACTTATTGCAAACAAAGCATCTTCCCTTCCTTCCTCCCTTAGATCCAGGCTTTCCATGGAAATGACCTTTAGACCCTGCATTATTTCTCCTTTTGGCATGAGCGGAGAATGCAGTGGGGTTGCTTCTATTAGAAGGCATTTCTTGCTCCACCATTCTTGTTTCTTCTTGAATGCATCTCGACATCAATTGGTCAAAGCCTGGAATTCAATCATTGTTGAGTATAGTGGTTCTAAATACATACCACTCGGGTGGGAGTCCTCCAAGGGTAGTGATAGTAAGTTCCCTGTCAGGAATGACTTCTCCAATAGAAAGTAGATCATTCTTGATCTCAGTGATCCTCAAAAAGTAAGATTGAATATCCTCGTCCTTGCCCTTCTTAATATCCTTCAACTTGTTCTTGAGAAATAGAATTTGATTAGCATTACTAACCTTGAACATGTTGATCAATCTGTCATAGATTTCCTTGGAGGTCTTCAATTCGGAGATGTAGGCCACCAAACGCTTGTCAATGGAATCCCTGATAATCTTCTTTGCTTTGACTTCAGTCCTATTGTACCTGGTCTTCGCAGCAGCCGTTGCATTTGAAGGAGGCTCAAGGATTTTACCCTGCACATAATCCATCACTTCTTGTTCTTCCAAGGTCAAATCAAGAGACAACTTCCATCCATGATAGTCAGATTTATCATGGAGCTTGTCTTCAGCTGAGAAGTGGGATGAGGAACCCATTGAGCCTTTTGTCCTTGTCCAACTGTCTTTGGTGATTGCTCTTTCACTCTCGCTTGGGCTTTGTCTTCACCTCAGCTCTGATGCCATGTTAATTTTAGACAACAATGGTATGTTCTATGCTTTAGAGCAATTTTACTTCAATTTCTTTATTAGCCCAGTGTCAATATTCAAATTAGCAATCACATCAACATGATAGTAAAATGCAAATAGAACATAAACATACACAGTAGAAGACAAGCCAAGACAAGAGGACACAAGATGTGGCACCAGGCAGGGACAAACCCCAATGTGGGGAAACCCTTGATCAATTCTTCTTATATTCTTCAATAGTTCAACAGAGAGAGAGTACAATTTACAAATCTAATATTTTGTAACAGCAGTAAAAAGCCCTAACCAGAAAAGTCAACATTGGTCAACAGGGTAGATTCCTTCCTCAATTCAGCTCGGTCAAACCCAGTCAACATCGGCCTCCAACAACAAGTCTAATTAGCCCAAATCAATTCGAAAAAGTCTAGTCAAAACTGGTCAACGAAAGTCAACCCTGCGGCCAACTGTACTACATGAATGACCTCGGTTTTTATGCCCATATCTGCAGCCTACTAGGGCAGAGATACCTCACCCATACCGAAGTCAAAACAGGTCAATACATCAAGTCAACACAGTCAAACAACCTTCCTGCAGCTCGGTCAACGTTGGTCAATGCAGTCAACAAAAATTTGTCCTCCTTTCCTTCACACGTGTGAGAGAGAAGATTGCCCAGAAATGCATACCCAACACAAGAGGAGAGAGAGAGAGATGTGAGATGAGATGATGGTAAAATGACTTGAGGTCTCCTTTTTATATGCAACGTTGAGGATGAATTGGGGGGTTGAGTGCCTGTTTTGCTTGTTGGCCGACCTTGACAATTTGTCCATAATATAAATAAATTCATATCTTCATTTGTACATGTCGGAATCGGATGATCTTTAGATCAATCCTACACCTCTTGGAGAGAGGAATCCGAGTAAAATATCATCTGTCACAAATAAGATGACCCATGTGGAGTTTGGCCCTAGTTGCCAATTTTAACAATAAGGTTCGTCCATATATATTTTTTCAAAATATAAATATTTTATAGCATATTATATAGTTCTATTTTATAAGTAAAAATAACCTTTCATATATGTTGTATGTCAATTTTTGGATTTCTGTTGTGTGTAGATTTAGAGATGGCAAACGTTTCAGGTGGACTCACCACCCATCATCAGGGACAGAAGCAGATCATAGTGGATCGGAAGAGCGTGGCTACAGGGTTCTAAAGCATGAGAGGCACTGGCAACAATAAAATGAATGTTGATATTAACATTCAATTGAATTAAAAAGGAGATCAATTGATAAAAAATTTGACCGAGTTATATTTTAATAATAAAATATTAATAAATTAATAAAATATTAGACCTAGGACCAAAGAATAGAAAGAAAATAGAATGCTGAGGTAAGTGATAACTATTAAAAATAATAGACAATAGATGAAATAATAATAAAATTATTAATTGTCAAGGAGATGGATGAAATATTAATAATTTAATGTAATGATAATAATATTATTAATAGCATTAAAGGATCTATTAATGATGATAAAGTATTAATAAAATAGTAAAGAATGATAAAATATTAAATTGTTTAATGGAGAACCCAGCATTTGAAAGACATTTAAGCCCCGAGGGTTAACTCAAATGGTCAAATTCCCATTGCTAAAGCACCATGCCAATGGGAGGTCATGAGATCAATTCTCCTCAACACCCTTGTGGTTATGCTCTGCTAATAAGCCAACAAGATGTGATCCCTTTGGGTCAATCTGCCCAGATATTTCTTCGAAACAACAAAAGAAAAAAAATATCGAGAGACATTTGAAATATTAAAAGAGAGGAGGAATAATTAGCCAACAAGAGATTGAGGCTTCAATAGATATTAACTAAATTATTAATAATTAAATTAATTTATTAATAATTATTAATTAGGATAATATACAATTAATAAGAAAAGGGGGAAGGAACTATTATACAGAAAGGGGAATTTTGAAAGGAGAGAAACAAGAACAAAGCTACACTAATATGGAAGAGATTAAAAGGAAAATTGATAGGAGATAGATGGGAAAGAAACTACAATGACTTGGAAGAAATTAAAAGGGGAGCCAAATTAGAAGGAACAAAGAAATCACTATGAAAGAATTTTAATAGAATTAGCATTGAGTTTTGCAATTTTAAATTGTATAGAGCAAGCAATTATAAAATGTATTAATGCATAACTAAGGCAAAGCGGTAGAGAAGACCAAGAGAGGGGAGAGGGGGCAAAAACAACTATAAGAAATTTGTTGAAATGTGTAGCTTAGTAGGATTTCCACAATGGCTTTGTATCTTAGCATGTAGAAGATTGCCTCTCTAGATGATAAACTTTGTAAAGTGATTTTACAAAGTACCTTTTGTATTTAATGATTAAAAGTGACTTTATTATAAAGTTGAGTCCCCTGCATCATTAAAGAACCCATGATTGTCCCAACCCCTAGTGGGCGATGAACTGCCCAACCTTAAGGGGGTATTCACTGCTATATCATTCACATCATGCTCTCATTCCCTTGAGCACCGAGCAATAATAAGAAGAAAAATTAATAAAAGACAAAAGGAATATGAAGAAGGGTGGAAAAACAAAGGTCGGGGTAATTCATGTATCCCTCCTACGTTTGTACACCCATGTGTGGCCTTCCTTCATTATAGCTACCCTTGTACCATGGCATGTCGCTTGGAGCCTACCCCTACTACCCCAATCTGTTCTGCCATTATTTCACATAGCACCTAGCATTTGACAGATATACCATGGACCTGTGACTCCCTTGGAGGTCGAGACCACTTCATGGAGTTCTTTATTAACCTCCTTCTTGAACTTGGGGACACCCATACATTCTAAAGCCCATTATGGAAGGGCATGCCACTATAAAGTGTCCACTTGTACCCCTAATTTGTAAGCTTATTTACTCGATTGCACTAATGAATTTTTGCACTAGAAGGTGAGGAGACACATTGGATCTTATACAGGATTGCAGGTGGGTCTTCACCTGGGGTTTGGCCTCCATATACGGGATCCAAGCCCTCCAAAGGGTCATGGTGGCACTTGTAGGGTGAGCGTTGAGAGCCATGGGCTTCCTCCCCAAGCAACGCATAGATTGCCACACCATGGATCCTTCAGCACCAAATTTGGCTTGCTCGTGCTCCACTCATACAAAGATGATGATGTACTTGGACCACCTTGCCTAGCCAACTACATACTTGCACCAGACACTTGGCATATAATCCAAGGCCCAAATGAGGTTTTGTCTCACCTAAGGAGACATGGGAGGGCTTGTATCATCATTCTAGCCCTTATGGATGGAGTATCAACATGTTGATCCAATTGGAGACCCATGAGACCATTCATTGTGCCCCCCCACATCCACTTGAGGCACCACAGATGTTTTGCTTGGAAACCAAGGGACCAACCCCTTGGTCATCTTCATGAGAGCCCTCCTCTTCGATTTGGCACGTGGAGGACTTGTCTAAGCCTTCCAGCAGCCCATTTGCACTATTGTTCAATCATTTCAGCCCTCTTTAGAGGCTTATCATTTGTCTTTGGAGCTATTTGGTCGGCTTGTCACCATTAGATTTATTATCTTGCACATTAGAGTCATTTCAGTGGCTAATTTCACCAATTCAAAATGTTAGAGGCTCGTATAAATACAAGTGAGGTCTCATTTGTAAATCATCATCACTTGACTTGAGATTAGTTCTCTCCTAAGATAATTTCGCACTTTTTCTTGGTTTGTCTATTAGAGATCTCTTGATGTATTCGATATCTTTGGAGGTGAAATTTTCATTCTCTTGGAGCCATTTTCTTCATGTTAGATTTGAATATATCTCTTGTTGTCATGTAAGTATTCTTTTGAAAGATATTTGCATAATAATGTCTAATGTGTGGAAATCATGCAACCAGTGATTGTTCTTTCATGCCCTAATTGTTGAATATCATTGTAAAAGAATGTTAGATTGCAAATTTGTGCATGTTACTCATTGATAACAAGTAGACGAATGTTCCTAGTGGAGCAGAACTTGTTTTCTTTCCATGAAAATCCATAAATCTTGGGTAGGTAAATGCTAGAAAGTGCTAGCTAGGGCAATGTTGCACGAAGCGGGGACGAAGCAAGGACATTTTTTGGAAGCAGGGATGCGGAAGCGTCATTTTCCAAAAATCTAGGAAGCGAAGCGTCTGCTATATATATAT
>APFE031734236.1:0-80712 GCA_000404065.3 Pinus taeda | reverse complement strand
ATTTTGGAAGCGCACTTCCGGGGACGCTTCCCGGACGCATCCGAACGGGACGCGCTTTGGGCCTTAGAACCGCTGGGGGGGACGTTTCCTGCAACATTGGCTAGGGCATCATTTTCTAGCCTCCTTGAAGACAATTGTGGTCGGATTTCGAATCACATAGACTCCATAGCCCAAGAACAAGGTACTGATCTGAGAAAATTTGGTGGTCAACCCCCTTTTCCCCTTTTTTTTCTCCTCCCAAAATTTTCGGTCTCTCACCTAGACGGCCTTGCTAGGGCATCACGCAAATTTCTCTAGAGGGACGATTCTACACTTTCACTTGGACAAACTACTACGTTGTTGTCTCTTCTAGAGGTTCGTTGAGTTTCATGAGTTTTCAACGGTTCATTTGTAAGAAAAGCTAAGCCCTAACTCAGACTTTGGAAGCCAACCTTCAACGCTATAGTGAGAGACTTGTTGAGGGTTACCTTCAACCAAGGCTTGTTCAATTTTAACCCTCCCTTTGTCATAGCTTGACCTAGAGTTCTCCTTGGAGGTGTCTCTTTCATGATAAACCCTAAAACCCTAGGTCTAGTGTGGACCCAACCTAGTTACCTTAACCAAGGCTTGTTCAATTTCAACCCTCCCTTTGTCATAGCTTGACCTAGAGTCCTCCTTGGAGGTGTCTCTTTCATGATAAACCCTAAAACCCTAGGTCTAGTGTGGACCCAACCTAGGTCTCTCAACCATAGCCATAACTATCTTGGAAGCAGTTGTTTATTCCAAAGGCTTATTTGAGAGGTCCTATTCCATCTAGGAGATCTTGACTCTAGGATAGCTCATCTTGTCATATCATCAAAAATCCCTAGATCTTGATTCCCATTCTCAAGCCTTTCTTAGAGAGCCTTTATCTTGCTTTTGAAGCAACTAAACCATTATATGAGTCTCTCCTTTGAATGGGCTTTGGAAATCACTTCATACCTTGTCATTGATCCTACCATTCTAGGGATTTATTTCATATTGAGAGTCCTCCCATCGATGAAAGTCCGTAAAGAGAAAGGGACATCGACTGAGGTGGCAGTGGGTCCTTGTCCCATTGTTGCCATTTGGTCTAGTAGTTGTCTTTTAAGAACCCCTTCTAAGACCTCTGCTAGATTATGTGGTAACAGGCAATATGCAAAAAATCCAGGCAACATGCAACAGAGGGTTGACATAGCAGACTAGGATGGTCAGCCATTGGAACTCCAAGTGTGAAACCTGGAGTGCAAGAGCCAAGAAGGCCAGTGGTACTGAGTCTCAGAGGAAGAGTCAACAACCTCAGAGAAATCATGGTTAGAGATAGCCATGTAGGATGCTCAGGAGCAAGAGGTTTCTAGGAGCATGGTTCTAAGCTCAAGTTCCATGTCAGGTAGTGGGAAAAGAGTTTGTGTCAGAGGGAGCAGTGACAGTAGATGTGATGAGCTTAGAGACGGATCCGGTATGGAAGTAACTTCCTCACTAAGAGGGAGTGTTGGATTGTGTAGCTCAGTAGGACTTCCACAATGGCTTGGTGTCTTAGCATGTGGAAGATTGCCTCTCTAGATGATAAACTTTGTGAAGTGATTTTATAAAGTACATTTTGTATTTAATGATTAAAAGTGACTTTATTATAAAGTTGAGTCACTTAAGTGATCTCAATGAGGGATTAAGTCACAACCGTTGATCTTAAGATGGAAAGATTTAATCTTGGCCATTGAGATCTAGGGTTAGGGTTTTTAGTCATTAATGAGTTATAAAAGGATATATGAGGGAGAGGTGAAAACACCTTGTACATGGTTTGAGTGGAGGGATTTCACTCAAGTGTGCAGGTCAGGCAAGGACCTGGGAAAGGGAGTAAGGGGGAGTTAGGGAGTAGCAACAAGGATGCTTAAATGGTTTGTATCTTTCCTCTAATGGGCCATCAAGTTCTTAATAGAACAAGTTTGCAAATTTTTCCCCCCTTGAGGGTTTTCAAGGGTATATCGTGTGCCCAATGTGTAATGATTATTTTTGTGTGTTTTTGCAGTGCATTTTTCATTATAAACCTAGTTGCGCATAAATTAATAAATCGCATAAAGGTTTGTTTCAGATTTACTGCCAAGTGCTAGGCTTGAGGAAACTTTACAAAATTGAAAGGCTTTAACGGGAAGAGGCTCACAGAGAGGGGGGGATTTAGAAGAGGCAAGAGATAAACTAGGGGAAGAGAGGGTTTAAATAAGGGAAAGGGGGATAGCAGGGGAGGGTAGGGGGATGGGGAACAAAAGCAATGAAATGAAAGGAGGTCATTGACTAAGGCAATGGATAAGGGGTTTCCAAGAGTCACTGAGGTTGTACCCATCTTCACTATTGAAGTTATCTAGGTGTTTTTCGATCTCGATAGCTTCACGAATCAGGCAAGTGGACTAGAAAGGAGCGAGGGCTAGGATTAGTCTGGTCAAAGCTAATTGGGTGCTTAGTTTTGAAGGAGTGTTCTGCCAGAGCTAACTTCAAGAACTAGTTGTTAGTCACGACGACAATATGGTCCTTCAAACGGGCTTTAAATGACCTACCAGTTTGGCCAATATAAGACTTGTTACACGAATAGGGAATTAGGTAAACTCCTAGACCAAGCATTGGATACATCTTATTTTTAGGAGACCTGAATAATTGCCTTAGGGTTTTAAAGGATTTGAATAAAGTATTTATGTTCTTTTTGGCTAAGAATTTAGAAATGTTATTAGTGGGCCCGTTTATATATTGAAGAAAAAGGAGGGCCCTTGCGTTTAGGCCCTGCTTGTTTGGCCGACAGGTAGATCCCTTCGGATTGATCTGCCTAGATTTTCCCGTGGATGTAGCAGCCACCCAGTGTTCATGAACCACACTTTAAAAAAAACATATAATATATAACCTGTAGTAAATATATGCTATAAAGTATATCTTAAGCTTACCTATTCTGCAAACAATCACATTCTCAAAAATTAAAGGACTCTCGTGAATTTTAGCCAGCACAGTTGTACAATCAAAGAATATTCACCAGCATTGTTGCACTAACATTCAGGCCACAGTTTAGGGTATCTCGTTCATCCCACGCTAATTCTATTCGAAGGATCAATTTTCTAGCTTTAGACGTCATTCGTATGTATATCAACCTTTCAGTGTCTAGAGAAAGGGCAATCAATCAGGTGAGCGTTTTAATGGTTGGGCATCTTTTTCCTTCTCCAAGTCACTTTAAATGGCCCACATTTGTATGCTTATTCTAGCTACATCATAGGTCAATGAAACTGGTGATATTTTCTCTCCATTTTTGCAATAACCGAGAATTAAAAAAGGCTTTTGTTCTTCCAAAAAATAGATTGTATGGGTTAGCCAGTGAACTTCATCGCCAAGCCTCCACAAACTTAATTTTTTCTTTAGATTCGCTAAATTTCAAACCTCGAAGGTTCGAATTCAGCAAGCCCTGTGACATAGGTTAAAATGGCAGACCTAGAAACATAATTATTAGAGTACATTGTTTTTTATATTTTTTATATGTTAAAATCTGACATAACATTAATGTTACACTCATTCACTGTGACAATCTACCCCATACTGGGCTGCAGAACACACCTATCAGCACAATCAAAAAAATCAAAATTATCACAACCGTTTTGTGTAAAAACTCAACAATTTTACCAGCTCTGGCTATCAAACTCTTGCAAGGATAATACAAAGACGAGTACTGAAACAGTTAGCAACAGGTAAGATGCATATAAATAGAAATTTGATATTTTACTTTGATATTTATATCAATCTCCACTAATAACCAAAATAGGTCAAATGTAGGCACTGTTGTCATTGATGGCAAAGGAGCAGCAGCAAGGCATGTCTGAGTGCAAGATAAAGGAGCAGCCGCAAGGTATGTCTGGGTGCAAGATAAAGGAGCAGCAGCAAGCAATGTTTGATGCTTGTGGTGCGGCAAGCTATGTTTGATGCTTGTGATGCTTGATACTTGTGGTGCTTGACAGAAGTGTGGCCACCATATGTGTGTGAGCAGGTATGAGCAACAAGATAGAACAAAGGTATACATGTTGATGCTTGTTATAGCTTGATGCATTATGGCTCTGTGAGATGCATTATGTAGCAGAGATTAGTGTTGAAGAGGTACAAAGCAAGGCAAGGGAAAGGCAATGAGAATGAGAATACAAGACAAAGATGTGATGTAAAGGAGTAGCAAAGGAGCAGCAAGATAGGTCTTTGATGTCATAGATGCATGCACAGTTGATGTTGTGATGCTTGTTGTAATGCTTGCTTAACAGAAATTTGATCTACCCTTGTGAGCAGCAAGGTATACTTGTACAACATATGTTTCTGATGCTTCGTATAATATCTTTGTGTTGCTTGGTATGTGTGGTATGTTGAGCTGGCAAGTTGCAGAGAACAGAATGCATTGCAGATGTTGTGATATAAATGCTTGCATATGTTTTATGTGTAAGGTTGATTTGAAGACTGATTTGTTTGACGAGATTGTTGTGATGCAAGACAAAGGCAAAGGCATGATACAGGCAGAGACAAAAGCATGATACAAGCAAAGGCAAAGGCAAAGGCACAAACAAAGGCAAGATGCAAGGCTATGGCAATGGCAAATGTGTTGCAGAAGAATATTAATGCATGTTATTTGAATATGTTGAAATTTATTTTATTGGAATGAAGAATTTTAATGCATCTTATTTGAATATGTTGAAATTCATTTTATGTATTTTAATATTCAAGAGTTGAAACAGTTTTGGAATTGAAGAGACACCTTTACAATGAGATGAGACAAGACTTGTCATTTCAAATTCATGTTTGGAATACTAACAGCCATCAAAGCTTGTTTATAAAATGTATGAGGTTGGAAGACTGAAATGGTAAGAGAGTTAGCGAGTATGTGAAAGCTGATTGAGCTATTGTTCGTGAGTTACCTGGCACATATGAAACTGACGTGAAACAGATTTGAAGAGAAGAAGAGGCATAGATAGAGATGGAGGTATGCATAATTGAAGACTAGGTAAATCAACATGTTGTTTCTTGTACAAGTCAGGGGATTGTAGTCTTCTTTCAAGTTGTAGCTTGATAACGAACAGGTTGTAACCTGTTGAGGTTAGGAGCCTCCTATGTTGTAGCTGCAAAAAACCTATGGGAGTTGGAGCTTCCTTGCATGTTGTAGCTTGTAGAAGAAATTGACGTAGCAGCCTCTTATAGGTTGGAGCCTAAAAAAAATCAGATGTAATAAGGGAGTAAGAGCTTGCCTTTGCATCACAATAATAACAAATTGTGGTTTTCTCCCTTTATGGGTTTCCACTTTGTTAAAATTGGCAACTAGGGCCAAACTCCACATGGGTCATCTTATTTATGACAGCTAATATTTTTCATGGATTCCTCTCTCCGAGAGGTGTAGGATGGATCTAAAGATCATCCGATTCCGACATGTACAAATGAAGATATGAATTTATTACTTTATGGACAAATTGTCACGGTCTGCCAGCAAACAAAACAGGGATTCAAACCCCCAGCTCATCTTCAATGTTGCATATAAAAGGAGGAGACCTCAAGTCATTTCATCATCATCTATTTCTCTCTCCTGATGTGATTAGGTATGCAAAGCTGGGCAGCTGTCTCTCACACGTGCGAAGGAAGGACGTTTTTCCTGTTTGACTACGTTGACCAGCGTTGACCGAACTACAGGATTGTTGTTTGACTACATTGACCTGTTTCGACTGCAGTTTGGGCGAGGCAGCTCTGTCCTAGCAGACCATAAATATGGGCACTGAAATCAAGGCAATCTGACCTTTCATTTGACCAGCGTTGACTGCCCTAGCGCTAGCTACCAGTTGACTTTCATTGACCAGTTTTTCACTCGATTTTTTCGGACTGTTTCAGGCTGACTAGGCTTGCTGTTGGAGGCCGAAGTTGACTGGGTTTAACCGAGCTGTTTAGAGGAAGAATTTTGCCCTTGTTTGACCAGCGTTGACTTTTCTGGTTAGGGCTTCTTGCTGCCGTCATAAATTATCAGATTTGTAATTTGTACTATCTCTTTCTGATGAACTATTGAAGAATATAAGAAGAATTGATCAAGGGTTTCCCCACATTGGAGTTTATCCCTGGTTGGTGCCACATCTTGTGTCCTCTTGTCTTGGTTTGTCTTGGCTTGTCTTCTACTGTTTATGTTTATGTTCTATCTGCATTTTACTTTCATGTTGATGTGATTACTAAATTGGATATTGGTATTGGGCTAATAAAGAAATTGAAGTAAATTGCTCTTAAGCATATAGAACATACCATTGTTACCTAATATTTACATGGTATCAAAGGTGAGGTGAAGACAAAGCCCAAGCAACAATGAAAGAGCAATCACCAAAGATAGTTGGACAAGAACAAAAGGCTCAATGGGTAACTAATCCCACTTCCCAACTGAAAACAAGCTTCGTGAAAAATCTGACTATCATGGATGGAAGATGTCTCTTGATTTCACCTTGGAAGAACAAGAAGTGTTGGATTATGTGAAGGGTAAAATCCCTGAGCCTCCTTCAAATGCACCGGCTGCTGCGAAGACCAAGTACAATAAAGCTGAAGTCAAAGCAAAGAAGATTATCAAAGATTCCATTGACAAGTGTCTGGAAGCATACATCTCCGATTTGAACACTTCCAAGGAGATCTACGACAAGTTGGTCAGCATGTTCAAGATTAGTGATGCTAATCAAATTTTATTTCTCAAAAATAATTTGAAAGGATATTAAGAAGGGCAACGACGAGGATATTCAATCCTACTTCTTAAGGATCACTGAAATCAAGAATGACCTACTTTCAATTGGAGAGTTCATCCCTGACAGGGAACTTACTATCACTAACCTTGGAGGACTCCCACCCGAGTGGTATATGTTTAGAACCACTATTCTCAATAATGATCGAATTTCAGGGTTTGAAGAATTGATGTCGAGATGCATTCAAGAAGAAACAAGAATGGTAGAGCAAGAAATGCCTTCTAATAGAAGCAACCCCACTGCATTCTCCGCTCATGCCAAAAGGAGAAATAAATGCAAGGTCTAAAGGTCATTTCAATGGAAATCCTGGATCTAAGGGAGGAAGGAAGAGCAGATGCTTTGTTTGCAATAATTTTGGCCACTATGCAAGGGAGTCTCCAAATAGAAGGGACACATCACATGATGATGATCACAATCATTCTAGGGGCAACTTCAACCACAACATCAAAGGAATGGCAGATAACAATGGCAAAGGAGAAAGGAATGCTGACACAAAAGGAAATGTCAACCCTCCAAGAAAAGCAAGGAACTCCAAGATGAAGAATCAAATGTTATTTAAATAACCAAAGAGACTATCTTATATCGGCCTCTCCACTACCTCTCCACCGGACACTTGGCGAATTGGCTAATTGTAGTGGGCGCCTCAAGACACTTCCACACAGATACAAGGAAGCTCTCTCTAATCTGATAGAGAAGGAGACAAACTTGGAGATTATCCTTTGGAGATGATGCCACCTTATCCATGAAGGGTAGGAATGTTACCTTCAATTGAATCAAGGTACACGAATTCATTTACAAGAAGTATTATATGTGTACCTGATCTCAAGAAGAACCTGGTGTCCATTTCGGCATGGAAGACAAAGGATACAAGGTGGCATTCATCGATGGAAAGGTACGTGTTTGGAAAAGAAATTTTAAAGATGCTTTTAATCTTGGGTTCAAGGTTGACACTTTGTATCAACATGGAGGAAGTCCATTGAGAGCTATGTCTTGCAACACATCTCTACAATCTGGTCTATGGCACCGAAGGTTTGCCCATCTTAACTATAAGGCTCTACCCGATGTAAGACAGAATGTGACAGGTATGCCCGAGTTCAAAGTAGAGCATGAAGGTGTATGTCTGGGATGTGCCAAAGGAAAACTTACAAGGGGACCATTCCCCTCAAGTAATAGCAAGACCACAGATATATTGCATTTGATCCACTCTGACATATGTGGTATGATGCTCATAAACTCTTTGGGAGGATACTTATATTATCTCACCTATACGGATGATTATTTCCGCAAGACCTAGATCTACTCCTTGAAAAAGAAGGATAAAGTGTTCACCTGGTTCCATCACTTCAAAGCCATGATCGAAAATCAATCCAAAAAGAGAATCAAGATATTCAGGACTGATAATGGGAATAGTACGAATCAAATGAATTCCATGATTATTGCAAAGAAGTTGGCATTAAGAGGGAGAATACAACACCATACACTCATGAACAAAATGGTGTTGCTGAAAGGAAGTATCGTACTATTGTAGAAGTTGTTCGTGCCATGCTTCATGATCAAGGGCTTCCGAAGTTTCTATGGGCCAAAGCTACAAATACCACTGTGAATGTTCAAAATTGATTCCCTCATCAAGCATTGGACTCCAAGACTCCAGAAGAAATGTTCACTGGTAAGAAACCCGATGTCTCTCATTTTAGAATTTTTGGAAGCCCTGTATATTTTCATGTGCTGAAAGAGAAAAGAAGCAAATTGGATGCATCGGGGAAGAAAGGAATCTTTGTGGGCTACAGTGAAAATTCTAACGGTTATAGAGTTTATGTGGCTGGTCAAAAGGAAGTTGATATAAGTCATGATGTCACCTTTGACGAAGATATGGCCCTCAGCAAAATCAACAACCTTCATATCCCAAGGAAGGACAAAGAAGCTGACACCGGAAAACAGGGTGCAAAAGAAGATGAAACGGTGTCGGATGTTGATGAACCTACGGATCCTATTGATCCTCCTCCCCCAGAGCCCTCCTCCTCTAAGAGGAGACCCTCATCACTTAGGGAGACTCTCGAAGATGCCGAGAGACATATTGCACAAAGGGGGACATTCCGTGAGAGGAAGAAGCTGAACAGGTATCAAGAATACTTGACCGTCATGAGCACTATCATTCAAAATGAGCCTTCATCATTCAAAGAAGTCGTGAAGCAACAAGTATGGAAGAATGCTATGAATGAAGAATACGAGTCAATTATGAAGAATGATGTCTGGGATGTGGTTCCTAGACCCCAGGACAAATCGGTTGTCACCTCTGAGTGGCTCTACAAAACCAAGCATGGAGTTGATGGAAGTGCAGAAAAGTTCAAGGCTCTCTTTATTGCTCAAGGCTTCTCTCAAAAGGAAGATGTAGATTACGATGAGATATTTGCACCTGTTGCCCGATACACCACCATCTGCTCGATCATAACCCTTGCTGCCTCACAAGGATGGAACCTACATTAGATGGATGTCAAGACCGCTTTCTTGCATGGTTCGATCATAGAGGAAGTCTATGTGGAACAACCCGAGGGGTTTGAAGTTCATGACCGGGAATCTCATGTGTGCAAGTTGAAGAAAGCTCTCTATGGCTTGAAGGAAGCACCCCGGGCTTGGTATGAGAGGATTGATAGCTATCTGATGAAGCTCAGATTCACTAGAAGTGAAGTCGATCCGAACCTTTACTTTACGGTTGAAGATGATAAACCTCTCATACTAGTACTTTATGTGGACAACCTCTTTTTTGACAGGTGCAGACCCTCTCATTCACAAATGTAAGAGCGAGTTGGCTTCTGAATTTGAGATGAAGGACCTAGGACTAATGCACTACTTCCTATGGTTGGAGGCGTGGCAAAAGCCAAGAAAAATTTTCGTATCTCAAGGAAAATATGTTGTGAAGATATTGGAAAGATTTGGGATGGTGGACTGCAAGTTTGTGACTACCCCGATGGAACTTAACTTCAAGAAGTTATGTGGTAGTGTTGCCAGACCTAAATTGGGAAATGCCTCTGAGTATCGTCAACTCATAGGAGCATTGATGTTCTTGGTGAACTCCCGTTCGGACATATGTTTTGCAGTTAATACGTTGAGCCAATATGTGGTTGAGCTTCATCATATATATTGGATTGGTGCCAAGAATATTCTGAGATATCTCTGGGGCACAATCACTCATGGATTGAGATACAATGGCAAAGATGTGAGGCTGCATGGTTATTCTGACGCTGATTGGGCCGGCAGTGTGGTGGATCGCAAGAGCACTTTTGGGTGTTGTTTTTCTTTGGGTTCTGCTTCGATATCCTGGATGAGCAAGAAGCAGAAATCGGTTCCCTTGAGCACCGTCATGGCCAAATACATAGCTACTAGTATGGCCTCCTGTGAAGCTTTCTGGTTGAGGAAGCTCTTCAATGAGTTGTTTGGACATGTGCTGGATACCACCATGATCCTCTGCGACAACTAGAGTGGGATCTGATTGTCAGAGAATCCCGTGTTTCATGATCGCTCCAAGCATATAAATATCAGGTACCACTTTATCCGGGATATGGTACAACAAGAAGCAATAAGGCTCCATCACATTGGGACTGATGAGCAGGTCGCCGATATTCTGACAAAGCCCCCGGGGAAGGTCAAGATCTTGGCCTTCCGAGAACGACTAAGATTCGTGGAGAGACCCTCTTTTGAGGGTCCTATATGATATGGACATTGAGCTTTGGGAGCTCTGGGGGGCTTGGGGTACTTCTTGGAGCGATGAGCAACCATAGGGTGAGTGGTTCAGCCTTCCCCTATTGGTTTGCTGCGTACAAGGTGAGTGGTTCAGCGTTCCCCTGTGATTCCCCGTGGCGACATGTAGGCAGGATTAGTGGTTCATCCTTCTCCTGCTGAGACATCCTACCCATGTAGTCTGGGACTCATGGGAAGTACCTCTCATCTGGCCAATGAGTAGGGAAATGAGGATAGGGACCATAGTACTACCGATGGACGCAATGTGTACTACCGTACTCCCTATATGCTAAGATGACCGATATTGATCTGGGATCAATTAAAACTGACTTCAGGTCAGTAAGAGTGGTAAGAGACACTCTCTTTTGGTTGGAACTGACTTCGGGTCAGTAAGAGTGGTATGAGACACTCTCTTTTATCTGGGACTGACGTCGGGTCAGTAGAGAACAGTAAGATACATTCTCGGTCACTTCTTCTTCATAGTTCAGTAGAGCAGTGCGTTGATGGCAGAGATAGTACTGACCGGCAAATGGAGTTCTCCCTAGTTGAGAGGGAATGTTAAAATTGGCAACTAGGGCCAAACTCCACATGGGTCATCTTATTTATGACAGCTGATATTTTTCATGGATTCCTCTCTCCGAGAGGTGTAGGACTGATCAAAAGATCATCTGATTCTGACATGTACAAATGAAGATATGAATTTATTTACTTTATGGACAAATTGTCAAGGTCGGCCAACAAGCAAAACAAGCATTCAAAACCCCAACTCATGCTCAACGTTGCATATAAAAGGAGGAGACCTCAAGTCATTTCATCATCATCTCTCTCTCTTCTCTTGTGATTGGGTACACAAATCTGGGCAACTGTCTCTCACACGTGCGAAGGAAGGAGGACGTTTTTCTGTTTGACTGCGTTGACCAGCATTGACCGAACTGCAAGATTGTTGTTTGACTGCGTTGACCTCAAGTGTTGCCCTGTTTTGACTACAGTTTGGGTGAGGCAACTCTGTCCTAGCAGGCTATAGATTTGGGCACTGGAATCGAGGTAATCTAACCTCTCATTTGACCAACGTTGACTGCCCTAGGGCTAGTCGCAGGTTGACTTTCATTGACCAGTTTTTGACTAGACTTTTTCATACTGTTTTGGGCTGACTGGGCTTGCTGTTGGAGGCCAAAGTTGACTAGGTTTAACCGAGCTATTTAGAGGAAGAATTATGCTCATGTTTGACCTACGTTAACTTTTCTGGTGAGGGCTTCTTGTTGTTGTCATAAATTATCATATTTGTAATTTGTACTATCTCTCTCTCTGCTGAACTATTGAAGAATATAAGAAGAATTGATCAAGGATTTCCCCACATTGGGGTTTGTCCTTGGCTGGTGCCACATCTTGTGTCCTTTTGTCTTCTACTGTTTATGTTTATGTTCTATCTACATTTTACTTTCATGCTAATGTGATTGCTAAACTGGATATTGATATTGGGCTAATAAAGAAATTGAAGTAAATTGCTCTTAAGCATAGAACATACCATTGTTACCTAAAATTAACACACTTATATCTGGTGTCCATGTGTTGCTATTATGTGTTGATGTGATGTTTTGATTTACATGTTAAATTTGTCGTTCATAATGTGTTAAGATGCTCATATAATAGTCTAGTTATCCCTGGTAAAGAAAATAAATTTATGTCCATGAATGTACTAAATTGATTCACCCCCCAGCCCTTTCAGTTTAGTCTAGTTTCCAACAATTGGTATCAAAGCAGGTTCCTTCTATGTAAGCCTAACAATTGGAAGGTATATCTGGTTGACTCATGGACTATCAAAGTGTACATGTGCTTAGTATAGCAAACTTTCATGACTGGAGGGATAAGGTAAAAGCTAAATTGATAACTTATGGACCTAGTGTACGGAAGCTTGTTTGTAATGGATACAGTAAGGATGATTCCCCCTCTACTCAAGAACTACAATGGAATGCTAAGGCAAAATGTGCAATGTATAACAATCATCATAATAAGGATCGTGAGACTGATATAGATCTTAAATCTGCAAAAGAAATTTGGTATACGTTACAACTCATACATTAACGAGATACTAGAAGCAGTGATACAGCAAAAGAGAATAGAAACAAGAAGAACAAAAAGCCTATCAAAAGGAAAGTGTTTTGTCGAATGAGCCCTTTGCATGTGTGAATGAAACTGAAGAAAATTTAGTTGAAGAACAAGTCAAGCTTGACTCAGCCTTGGATGAAATAGAAATATTGAGGAGCGAAATCAGAGACCAAAATAAATTGTTGCAAATATGTGATGAAAGAGAACTTGAGTTCAAGGAGGAAATTATTAGCCTAAGGACACAGCTAGAAGAAGCCAGAAGATCTAAAGAACTGATGAGTAGTCGATTGAAGGAGAGAGACATATAGTGTGAAAGATTAGAAGCTAAGATTGGTTCAGTAAAAAGTAAGTTAGAAGAAAAGAACAGAATGTGTAAAAAGCTAGAAGACGAGATTGTCTCCATGAAGAACACGGAAAAGGCAACCATTAAAGAGGATAAAACAACACCAAAAAGACCAGTAGAAGAAGGGACAAGCAGCATGATTAGAAAAGAAACAAACCAAGGCAAGTAGCGGAACCAAAATGGAAAGAATGAGGTGAAGAAAGGATTCTTTGCAAGAAGGTCAATTGCTATTGATAATGAGTTGAGCAAATTTGGAAGATCCCAAATGATATTCTTTGGAAGATCCCAAATGATATTCTTTGCGCCCTTGAAATATATCAAGTGTTTTTCCTGCAATGACCGTGGACATGCAATAGCAAATTGTAAGAGGAAGCAAATCAAGACTAATCTACAAAAGGTGCAACAAAAAAGAAGGTTCTCTCAAGCAAGCAAACAAAGAAGACAATCATCTACCAGGTACACAAATCATTTCTATGGTTATTGCTATTTGTGCAATGGATTTGTACATAAAGCAGTTGAATGCAAAATGTATATAAAGAAGAGTAGAAATTACTCAAGGAGGAACACACCATTTGCTCCATTTCTTGGCCATATAAGGTGTTGTCTGCGTAGCAACCTTGGCCACATGACCAAACACAATCACTTATTCCAATTCTTCTTCAATTAGCAATCAATTTGTCTAATATAATTCAATCTTCGTAACAATAAGTAATTGTAGATAGAACAATAAAATCCAATGCACAATAGAAGACATCCAAGAGAAATAACAAGAGACACATGATTTGGCCAAAGACCAAGGGAAAACCCAACAAGGGGGAAAACCCTTTCAAAATTCTTCTTCTATTAGATTGTCATCAAATGTTCAGTAGAGAGATACAATGTTCCAATTCATCAACAATGAGTCAAAGTCAAACCTTTGACAACCCAAGAAACCAAAGAACCATTATCCAAAGAGAGATGAGCCCAGAGGTAAAATCTGATCCAAAGTCAAAGTCTACAATTTCTTGTCAAAGTCAACAGCAATCAACAACAATCAAAGATGCCCTAACCAGACAATGGTCAACAACCCCCCAAATCAGCTCGGTCAACAATCAAATAACTCAGCCTTCCAAGCTCAATCAAACCCAGTCAAAACAGCCTTCAAGAACTCGATCAAAAGAGAGATAAAATCTGTGGTCAAGTTCAGTCAAATTCTACAGTCAATAGAGGTGAAACAACACAAAAAAGTTTGGTCCAAATCTCAGTCAACTCTATGAAAATTCCTAGATCTAACAATCTCAAGAATCCTACTGCAACCAACTTAATCTACTTCACCTAGATCGTAAATTACATTACAAACTTATTTCAGATTTCTTCTTGAAACATTGAAGTAAATTACTGAAGCAGCCTACACCAAATTAAATATGATTCTGGAACATAGAAACTGAGCAAGGAAATACAAACACATAGGACACCGTTATTTTTGGACAAATGTCCCCAGAAAAACCCAACTTGGGAAAACCGGTGCAGCAGTGAAGGTTTTATTTTATTATGCAGTAGTGAAATCTGAGTACATCTATGGATGCCCAACTGGAAATCCAAACAGCAAGAAAATCTGGCAGAGATATTCCCTAAGCAACCCCGGCACTCGTGCTGCCTGCACTCGCGTTCCTTTACTCGCGCATTTCTGCACTCGCGTTCCTACACTCACACATTCCTGCACTCGCATGTTCCTGCACTCGCGCGTTCCTGCTCTCGCATGTTCCCGCACTCGTGAGTTCCTGCACTAGGAATAACTCAGCTTCTTGCTACTGCCTCTCTGGATCTAGAAATCTTCCTCCGGATCACTGTCCCTGCCCCTCTACTACAAAAGATCTCTTCGATCAGAATTTCCTCCTAAGAACTTCTCACTTCAGAAATTCAATCTCTTGATCTCTCGATGTATTTTCCAAATGACCCTCAAGACCCTTCTGATATCTTCCTGTCAGACAACCAACGGCCTAGATTAACTTCTAATCAAAGGCTCAGATCATTTTGACTTGATCTCCGTCTTTATCTAGAAGATTCACCCACAGTTAGATTAATACCCATTAATATTTTAATTTTCCTAAGTTTAGACTTAGGAACTCCAGTAAAAATATTAATTATTTTAATAGAATCGTCTCTGGGTGGAAGTTCCCAAAACGGTTTTTGGGTTCTTTGGAATGCATGTGCCCAAGCCTCCCTGCAAAATTTGACGCCTAGAGCACATCTAATGCTACCCCAAATCAACACTCCCTCTTAGCGAGGAATGTGCTCTGGCAATATACATTGTTGCATACTGCTCTGGCTCTGAAGCATCATCCTCTGCGTTGTTGATGTCTGACATGATGTCCACCAACTACTATGTTGTTGATGTCTGACATGTTGTCCGCCAACTACTGCGTTGTTATTGCTACTGTACTGCAGTCTTTGACACTGACACTGCCAATGCTACATATGTACTACAGCTCCCTCCCAAATGTTGCATCTACTATGTTGCTAGCCCTACCACTGCTAACATTGCATCCGTATTGAGCTCAGTTGCTGAGAGAAGCAGCTGAAAACACCCAAAATTGGACAAGTATCCAGTGGCTACACCTCAGTGCTGAAATCCTGACTGTTGCTAGTCCCATGCTACCTCTGAAGCTCTGCTTTGTGCCTCCTTGCACTGCTGCCTCTCTGCTCTGTGTTGCTCAGTCTCTGGCTCTTCTAGCCACTGCATCTGTCGCATCAACACTCCATGGCACCAACTGAAACTCCACCATCCCACTACTCCTGATCATGGGCTCCCGTAGCAACGTGAGGATCCAAGAGGTGGACTCCTCAAGGATCCTGCCCATCTGCATTCCTTCTGATTACAACTCTATATCAGCCCACCTCCCTCCTGGAGGTATCTCCACTGTCATGGCGAACTCCTCGTCGATCTTCGTGACTGCAACCTTAGGATCATGCTTCTCATCCTTGTCATTTCTCTTCAAAGGACACTACGATGCATAGTGACCCATCTCGCCACATCTGAAGCACTTCACCTTGGAGACGTCCTTCTTATGTCTTTGTTGCCCCTGTTGTCCCTTCGATGTAAGGGTTGCATTATCCTCCTCCTCTACTTTGGGCTTCGACCCACTGCTACTGCTGCTTCCATGAAGTTTAACCTTAACCAGGTCTCTCCTCAGCTCTTCTTGTTTTAGAGCTGCCCACATCTCATCCCAATTTGGCAATGTTGCTCTGCCCAGGATACTCTGGACAAAGACTTGCCATTCATCCGAGACAAAATTTAGAGCCAGTCTCACTAACTCCAAATCCTGAGGTGTATGCCCCGCAGCCGACAACTCATCACGGGTCTCCTTCAGCTTCATGAGGAATGGATCCACACGTTCTCCCTTCTGCATCTGCATAGATCTCAACTTTTGTTCCAAGTATATCTTTCGCTGCTCAAAAGATCCCTGATACAATGTGACCAAAGCATCCCACATCTCCTTAGCAGTTGCTCTGCTAGCAACGTGGCACACCATATGATCCCTGACTCCATCCAGGGTCATCCTCTTGGCCTTTGCCATTTCAGCTCTGTACTTCTTTAGCGGATCTGCATCCGCAGGGACAGCTACCACACTATCAACATACGTCTTGAGGGCATGCTCATCTAGAAGGAAGGACATTCTATCCTTCCAGATGATGTAGTTGGAAGCTCTGTCCAACCTGTCCTGATCCCTCAAGCCACTGGTTGCCATATCCTCCAAAAACTGTCGAACAACTCCCTCTTTCTCCTTACTGCGTAGCTTCTAAGTTGGCTTACGCACTCCCTGATGGAGTTGGTAAGTCTATTGCTCCGCTGCTACTCAGCAAATGAGAAATATTGATTTCCTCTGCAAGAAATCACTGATGAAGTATTCCCTCACTATGTGGTTGGCTTCCTTCTTCTGACAGCTTTTATGCCCAGCACTCAGCTTGCAGAAAACTATGTCCCTCTAGCTCTGCGCTGATGCTCTGCGTGGTTCCCTCTGCCTTGGCGAATTCTCAGTCCAACAGTGTTAACTCTCCGTTAGCTCACTCATAGAGCAACACCCACTAAAATATAGCTCTCCTGGCTAGAACTGCGCAATCCCTCAGGGGAATCAAACTGTTGCTTGCTGCAGCAAGTTGGCCCTTGCTTCAGTGCTAGATTTGCTCTTCCTGATTCACATCAACAACTCTGATTCCATGTGAAAATTCCTAGATCGAACAATCTTAGGAATCCTACTGCAGCCAACTGAATCTACTTCACCTAGATCGTAAATTACATTACAAACTTATTTTAGATTTCTTCCTGAAACATTAAAGTAAATTACTGAAGCAGCCTACACCAAATTAAATATGATTTTGAAACATAGAAACTGAGCAAGGAAATACAAACACATAGGACACCATTATTTTCGGACAAATGTCCCCCAGAAAAAACCCAACTTGGGAAAATCAGTGCAGCAATGAGGGTTTTAGTTTATTATGCAGCAATGAAATTTGAGTACATCTATGGATGTCCAACTGGCAATCCAAACAGCAAGAAAATCTAGCAGAGATATTCCCTAAGCAACTCTGGCACTCGTGTTGCCTGCACTCAGCACTCGTGTTCCTGCACACTCATGTTCTTGCACTCGTGTTCCTACACTCGCACATTCCTGCACTGGGAATAACTCAACCTCTTGCTACTGCCTCTCAGGATTTGGAAATCTTCCTCTGGATCACTATCCTTGCCCCTCTACTGCAAAAGATCTCTTCAATCAGAATTTCCTCCTGAGACCTTCTCGCTTCAGAAATTCGATCTCTTGATCTCTCGGTGTATTTTCCAAATGACCCTCAAGCCCCTTCTGATATCTTCCTGTTGGACAACCAACGGCCTAGATTAACTCCTAATCAAAGGCTCAGATCATTTTGACTTTATCTTCGTCTTTATCTAGAAGATTCACCCACAATCAGATTAATACCCATTAATATTTTAATTTTCCTAAGTTTAGACCTAGGAACTCCATTAAAAATATTAATTATTTTAATATAATCATCTCTAGGTGGAATTTCCCAAAATGGTTTATGGGTTCTTTGGAATGCATGTGCCCAAGCCTCCCTGCAAAATTTGAGACCTAGAGCACATTCGATGCTACCCCAAATCAACAAACTCAGCCTCCAAGAAAAGGGCAAAAACCAAGTCAAGCGAAATCTTTTCTTCCACGGTCAACGTTGGTCAAAGTAGTCCCCAAACAAAAAGTCAATGTTGGTCAAAGAAAGAAAAATTCTCTCCTCGCACGTGAGCTCGACCCAGCAATTTTAGACTTGTACAAACCAATCAAATCAAGAGAGAGAAGATGATGTGATCTGAGGTGATGCTCCAAAGTGATGTGACATGAGGTCTACTTATATGAGTCTTAGGAGGTCAAATTAACTTGCCCAGGCCAACTTGTACTTTGTGCACATGTGGGTTTCACCTTGAAAATAATATTTTTCCTTGACCAAATTAAATTCTTCCAAGCGCTAGGAGGGGTTTTTCTGGATGAGGAAGACCTTCCAACGGAGAGAATTTATCCCCGAGCTGCCAAATTAGCACTCCCTCTCAGCTAAGGAGAAATTTATGACTGCATCATAAGTCCAATCTCAAATGGTCCAATTTTAAATGTCTCGTCATTGTCATCAAGTCATATCTCATCTCTGCATCTCTGCTCATCTATTGAACATTCTCGAATCTAAAGAAGAAGAATCATCATCATAGGGGGGCTCCAGGTACCACCCTATATCCAAGGACAATAGGCGAGATCCACTTACCCCAAAGGGTAATGATCACACTCTATCCTATTGACTTGTGATAATAAGCGAGATCTACTTACCATGAGAGGTAAGGATCACACTCTTTCCTACTGTTTGTTGATTCTTCCCAACTAGATACTCAAGAATCAAGTGGTAGAACACATGCATCCATCGTCTTGGGGGAAATACACACTTACCATAAATGGCAAGGATCACACACACGCCCAAGTCACCTCAACCCATTGGCCAGATGGGGAGTAAAAATCCCAACAAGCCCAGCTTGTGGGTAGGATGCCAATTGGGGTATACTCTGCCAAGTCCCAAACTTGATGGTAGGGGGAGATACCCACTTGTCATAAATGAGAAGGATCACACACACACACCCTACAGTGACAATAGGCGAGATCTACTTACCACAAGGGTAAGGATCACACCCTATTCTATTGTCCAAAGTTCCCTCAACCCTAAGAGCCCTGAGGCACAATTCTTCAACGTGGGAGCTTAGACAGGAGGAGAAGAGCATAGATCAGTGTCCTCGATCACTTGGTACCCTTACCTAGAATGGTCACATCCATCAGTCCAAGCTGCTCTCCGAAGACCAAGAACTTCCCTTTCGGCAAAGCCTTGGTGAGTATGTTTTTTATCTGCTCGTAAGTTGAAATATGATGGAGTCTTACAGTTCCTCTCTGTGCCATGTCTCGTATATAGTGATACCTGATCTCAATATGCTTGGACTTGTCATGAAACACAAGATTCTCTGCTAATCGAAACCCACTCTTGTTGTTGCAATATATCATTATTGTATCCAAAACTTGCTCAAACATCTCTCCAAAGAGTTTCCTCAACGATACTGCCTCGCAGTTAGCCATGCTAGCAACAATATACTTTGTCTCAGTCGTGCTAAGGGAAACAGACTTGTGTTTCCTGCTCATCCAAGATATCATGGCAAAACCCAAGCTAAAGCAACACCCTAATGTGTTCTTCCTATCAATAACATTTTCGGCCTAGTCAGTATCAGTGTACCCATAAAGTCTCACATCTCTGGCAGTATATCTTAGACCAAGATTAATCATCCCATGCAAATATCTTAGCACATGTTTGGCAACGACCCAGTGTGCATGAAGAGGCTCAGTCATGAATTGACTCAAAGTATTAAGTGCAAAACATATGTCCGGATGGGTGTTCACAAGGTACATCAATGCCCCAATCAACTGCCGATACTCAAAAGGATTTGCCAGATCAGGTCCTGTAGCTTCTCCGCGTAGCTTCTTGAAGTTCATCTCCATCGGAGTGGCCATTCTACCATTCCAAATCTTTCTAGCAGTTTCACAACATATTTTCCTTGAGAAAGGAAAATCTCACCAAATCTTGCCACATCTCTATGCCCAAGAAATAGTGCAACAAGCCAAGATCTTTCATCTCAAATTTAGAGGCTAACTCCCTCTTACATTCGAGCATCACGGGCTCGTTACCTGTCGAGAATAAGTCATCAACATATAAAACCAAAATAAGTGGCATGCCTTAAACAACTCTGAAGTAGAGGTTCGAGCCGGCATTGCTTCTCGTAAATCCAAGCTTCACCAGGTAGGTATCAATACTGGCATACCAAGCTCTATGGGCTTGTTTCAATCCATAGCGTGTCTTCTTCAGCCTGCAAATGTGAATCTTCCTGTCTTGTACTTCATATCCCAATGGTTGCTCAACATATACTTTTTCTTGGAGTATGCCATGAAGAAATGCAGTCTTCACATCCATCTGGTGAAGTGTCCATCCTTGACTAACAACAAGGGCAACAATCAATCGAATAGTAGTATAGTGGGCAACAAGTGTAAATATATCATCATAGTACTCTCCCTCTTTCTGGGAGAAACCTCTAACCACGAACCTTGCCTTATATTTCTAAATGCTTCCATCAGCGCCAAGTTTGATTATGTAAAGCCATTTAGAAGTCACAGCAAACTTCCCTTTGGATCTCTATTCAACTTCCCACACATCATTCTTCACAATAGATTCATATTCTTCGGCCATAGCATCTTTCCAAACCTGTTCTTTCACTACTTCTTCAAAGGTGTGTGGTTCACCCTATATGATGGAGCTCATAGCCACAACATATCCTTGGCATCGGCATGGCTTCTTGCTTTCTCCAAAGGTTCCTCTAACAGCCTCATGTCTTTCAGCATTTTGTAAAGTATCACGAAGCCAAAGTGGTCTCTTTCTAGCAGGGGGATCACACGGAGGACGATTTGAGGTGTCCATAGGCTCCATGGGATTATCAGTAACATATTTCTCGGGTTCAAGCACAGAAGGACCTTCTAGTAGGCCCATGCCATCATCCTTATTTTCAATAGGAGGAGGTGGAATGTCCCTTACATTTCCAAGGGCAACATCTTCATTGAAAGTCACATCCCTACTAAACTCTATAGTCATTTGACCAGGCACATATATTCTAAAAGCTTTGGAATTATCACAATATCCAACAAATGTATCCTTATTTCCAGTGGCTTTCAGCTTGTTCCTCTTGTCCTTCGGCACAAGAAAGTACACGGCATAGCCAAAGATCCTCAAATGTCCAACATCAGGCTTCACATTTGTGAACACTTCTTCAGGAGTCTTGTCACCCAGTGCTTGATGAGGAATCTAGTTCTGAACATAGATTGTTGTATTAGTGGCTTCTCCACAAAGAAACTTCGGCAACTTTTGATCATGCAACATGGCTCTAGCAGCTTCCACGATTGTCCTATTCTTTCTTTCAGCCACACCATTATGCTCAGGATTATAAGGTACAATGGTCTCCTTCTTGATTCCAACCCTCATGCAAAAGACAACGAACTCATTAGAAGTGTATTCTCCACCATCAAACCTGAAGACCTCGATTCTCTATCAATGCCTTGAAATCTTTGAACATATCAAATGCTTCATCCTTGCGCTTCAAGTAGAATATCCATGTCTTCTGAGAGAAGTCATCCACCAAGATTATGTAATATAGATAGCCACCAAGAGATTTTACCAGCGTGGGTCCTGTTGCCGCCCGGATTGCATAGGCACTATGATCGCCGCTCAAGGCGAGGGCTGTCACTCTGATCCCTACTCACTTTGTTCTAGCTGTCTCCCAACAAGCTATGGGGGCTAGTCCTTGTTACCACTCAAACTAGCAGGGGGATCCTATAGGGGCTCGATGGTAAGACCTTAGGTGAGTCCTAGTGTATAGAGTCTATGTGAATTATCATACTAGATCATGTATAAAGTGTCGCAAAATTTGATTGTGTCTAGGGTCGTTATTTATATTTTCTAGCAAAAAATGGAAAAATAATTAGCCAGAAATTAGTCAAAAAAATCAAAATGAAGAGAAATAAAATTCTCTTTGTTGTCACACAAAGTGTCTAGGCACCGCAACAATGCCAAGAGTAAGGGTTATCACTCTAATCCTTACTCCGTTTAGACTCTCTCCTAGACAAGTCAAGGGGGGTAAGTCCCTAAGGTGAATGAATGAGAATAGCCTATGAAACACAGGCTCTATGAGACTTAAAGATGGACAACTTGATGAATTTAGAACAAATCTTGGTCAATTGAGATAGACAGATTAAACAATTAATACAAATAAGACATAATCACAAGAAAGAAATTATTTTAGACTAATGCCTTCGCATTCAATTAACAATAGACTAAACAGAAACAAGATATCCCGAGCAGTTTATAAATGTAGCAAAGTGACGATCATGAATAATTAAATGTCAACGCCCAAAATTTTATCACGCAAGATTTCTAGCAATTAAATCCTGTGAAGAATTACGAAATTTAAATGCTAAGCAATGATTCCAAATTTAAAATGATTTTCATGAATACCCTCGATCTAGAATAAAGCCTCTGTAGGACTAGGCAGTGGCTCTAATAACTATGTTGAACTATCTGCTCTAAAACTTCTCCTATGTTGGCTGATTCAGAGGAACATCTTTACAGTTCAAATTTTTGGGGATTCATTGAATGTGATCAAATGGGCAAATGATCAAAGCAGATGCCAAAATTATATTTTGCTTCCTTTATTAGAAGAAATACAGCAATTAAAACTATCTTTTAACACATTCTCCATTCATCATATCTACAGGGAACGCAACGAAGACGCAGACAAGCTTTCTAAAGAAGGTTTACAACAAGACTTGGGCAGCTGGAGAATAGAGGAGGAAATCAATGGAGGCGTTCACCACTCGGACCAGCCTCCTCATAGGTTACTCGCCTCAGCATAGCAGCGAGGGTCTTTCTAGTTTCGTTTTTTGCGTACAGCTGAAAGTCTGTCCTACTGAAACCTGTTCCTAGTCTTTTATGTTAGCAATGCACTTCTTTTTTGTTCTTGGGTTGTTTTCCTCGATAGAGGAGACCAAGAAAACGACGTCCGGAAATGTTTTTATCTGTAAAATTGTAATCTGTTTTGACTTTTTTTATATCACTGAGAAAGGGAGTTGTTTTCCTCATTAGAGGAGGCTCTGCATGACCCAAAAAACTCTCTATTAAGGTGAGGAAGAATAGCTTTTCAGCAGGTGTTATGATGGTTTATCATACAGCAAGAGGAGCTGCGACATGTACTTGTAACTTTTTATTATGAATAAAAAGTTCATTTTTTTTTCTTTGGAAAAAAAAAGATCTAGAATAATTTATCATTCTCCAATAGTCAATGATTTTAAAACAGTAATCGCACCTGACAATACAGAGATCACTAACACGAAAGGACACCAAGGAGATTTAGATTAACAATTTAATTATTCCTTAAGCAATTAATTTAATGTGGTAAAATGAAGAGATTAAATTTTTAATGTGACAAAAGTAAAATAAATCAAAAAGGGTTAATAAGTTGAAATTTTATTGGGTTGTAGGCCACATTAAAATTTTTAATGTGAAAGGGCAAATCCTCTTTTGATTTAATTCTTTTAGGAATTTTAAAGTCACATAAATGAATTTTTTAAATTTTTAGATTTTTATGTTTTTTAAATATATATTTTTTACTTATTGAAATCAAAATCAAAACAAAAATCAAAATCAAAATCAAAACAAAAACTAAAGTGAAAGCAAACAAAAAAAATGAAATACAAATCTAAGTTACAAATAAAAATAAAAGATAAAAAAATTTTGAGATTTCATAAAAAATAAAAAGTAAAATCAAAACAAAAGCAAGAAAAAAAATTGAAATGTAAACCCTAAAAAGAAAAATTGAAGGATGTCAAGAAGGCTAACCTAACATAAAATTAAAAAAAAATGAAGCCTAAATGTAATCACATAAAGGAAAATCAAAAGTTTGTTTGCATTGACTGTTTGGTTGCAGGTCTGGCGGCGGAAGGGATGAACAGCAGCAGCATTAGGGAGGAGTCTACGTTGAGCAGGGCAGCATGCAAAGAGCCACGATGGGGGAAAGACACTGCGGATGGGAGAGGCAATGAAGGAGGAGCACGCAGAGAGCCACGATGAGGGAAAGATCTTGCGGAAGGACTTGTTTTGTAGGTAGCGGACAGAAGAGGAGGGACAACAATGGCAGCAGGTTTGAAGGTCTGACGGCAGAGGCAGCGAGCAGCTGTGAGACGGAAAGGAGTGCGGAAGAGAAACAAGGAATGATGGGGAAGAGAGAAACTGATGCGGATGGGTGAGGAGGGTCGCAGATGGGCAGCGTTGGATTTGCAGAGAAATGAAAAAGATCTGGAGTTTTTGGCAGCCAACGACAGGAGAAAGTAAAGGGAGCCACAGGGGAGGTTACAGCTTTGGAGCAGAGGAAGGCAGACACAACGAAGTACGGCAGCGAGGAAAAAAAATGAAGACCTCAGGCAGCAAAGAAATTCGAATTTTTCTAGAAACCCCAAAACGCAGACAATAACAACAACAAAAAATTTCAAATTTTTTTGGAGGGGAAAAACAAAGCAAAAAATGGAGGCTCAATACAGCAGTAGATAGAAGAAAAATGGTAGCCAAAAACCTAAGAAAATTTCAAGAAATTCTAATTAAAATGTTGAATCCTTTTGCTTCATATTTCCTTGAAACCCTTATAAATATTTCCAGATTTAAAATTTTCAAACCCTTGGACTTCAAAAAAATTTGAATAATATCCCTGGAAAATTATTTTGATAAACCTCAGAGATCCAGATCTTATCCTCCAGGGCCTAGATCTAAACTCTACACAAATTTCTTCCTCGGATCCATAGTTGCACGACAACCAGAAAACACCCAAACAATATATACAATGATAAAAAATAAAACCCAGAAAAACCCGCATTAGAAAAATAATTACAAAATTTTACAAACCGCAGGCTCTAATCAGCGAGATCTACCATTATGCTGCACATAGATAAAAAGATTTTTAAATTTTAAAGATGCTAACTCGAAACCCTCATGCATCAATAAAGCAAAAATTCTTATGGTAAGCCCGGGATTAATTTCGCTAGGCTCTTCAGAAAACACGGACTGGGAGTTGGCTGGTCCAACTGAAAACTTCCCCTAACCCCCAAGGACCTAAAATCAAGATTTCCCTGCAAAACTTTATCCAGCCATTAAAATAGAGCGAGAAAATAATAATAAAACTCAGACTAATAGAGATACCTGCTATTACGTTCAAAATTTAGATTATTATTCAAACCCCGGCAACTGAGCAAGATACATGTACTCAAATCACTCTTCAGAAGCTATCATCAATGGCTTTAGAAAAAATTATGCATGAAAACGAAACATCTTACAGTATTCCCATGAAGAGTAACACTAGCAGAACTTAACCCCAAAGTCTTTCTTTATTATCCAAAAAAAAAGATTACACGAGCTTTTTGCTTAGCACGCAATCCAAAGGTCGAATGTATCGATTGACAAATGACCTATTTAAAAATAAGTCGTCCAATGGCTAATTTGAGTGATCCTCGTCAAAGCAATCTCGACCATTGATGAAGATTACAATTTCTTTTAATCTCATCCTTCGAAATATTTAAATATTTGGGGAAATTCAAAATTTCATTAAACGCATTTTAATTAACTCAAAAATAAAATTCTTGAGTTTATTTCCCCAAAAAATTTACTTTGACTAACCTCTAGGGATCAAAGGTTTAAAATTTAGCAAAATAACTAATTTACCTTAGTCTCGGAACCTTTTAAAATTTAATTTTTAAAAACCGACAAATTTTGCCTTTGGAGAATTTAAATTTACCCAGGACCTAGAATTAATTAAATTTCTGGCTTCAGATTTTAATTAATTTTTTGCCAGAAAAATTAATTAATTAACCTATGAGGGGATAAATTATCTTTCCAACCCTCAAGACACTTTACATCATGATTTTCATATTTTTTACATCATAAGGGGGAAACCCATTTGTAATAGACCCTCATAGACTACCCATCTCTGCAACACAAATATAATCCAGCAGACCAAGCAATTTGTAATAAAATAACCTAACCAAATATTTAAGATTATTCCCAAATTACTTTTACATAGACTCGATCTAGAACACTAGGACTCGCCTAAGATCCTAGTGACAAAATCCATTCCAGCTTTGGGGTAAGACTGGAAGAAAACTCTGTCGACCATCCGAGAATGGATCGGTGAGACAAGAAACCTCCTAGAATGGAGATCGTCACAAGAAAAGTAGGTTTACCTAGGTCGTTACATATATGACACGGATCTGCTGAGATTATTTACATTATACACATGCAAAAATGGTTTACATAATAACATCCTGGAAGTCAAGCTAATGATGATCGTTGGAAGACACGAACACATCGATCAAGTGTTTTCCCTTATGCGAAAAAAGAGGGTGTACTGCTATGGGTCATTAATACGTAGTGGTCAACACTCCAAGTGGGAAAAGAAATAAAAAGGGAATGTGTACTTTCAAAAAAATGGATCAAATTGAAAGTTGAGAAAAGTCTCATTTCCAAGGCAGAAAAGTCTAACAAAAAATTTGTTGGACCTGAAGGAAAATAATTTCTCAAGAGGAACCAAATTTTTTGGTCTGGGTGGTTATTTTGATTAAGGTAAATTCAAGAAAAATATTTTGAAGATATTTCGATGGTCCAAAACCACTCCAAGGTCAAAGATTGGTCCACCGAGCACATCAATCAAGAAGTTCAATTTTTTCTATGGATCTATGCAACAGTAATCAAGGGTTCGAATTATTTTGAGGAAGATCGAGCCATGGATCAAGCAAACTAGCCATTTTTCCACTTGGAGGGATCTCTCACACTCTCATTTTTTCTATATAAGGAAGCTTTAAGCTGCTCATTTGTATCATGAAAAATCTTGAGCTCTTAGCTAAGTGAAGCTCTGTTACTTTTGTAATATCTTTTCTAAGCAATAAAGTAAAGTCTTTGGGGCAAAGTTATGGTGTTATTCTTCAGTTATATGGTAATATCTTTCTGATCTATTGTGCTTCATGTTCTACTAATGTTTTAATATTGTTATTTCCATTAGCTCTTGAAGATTAATTGGTGTATAGTTATCTTGCATCATTGTTTAGAATTGGAGAAACACTTTAGATAGGGTAGATCTATTGGTTTTCGGTTAAACCCTTAGACTCCTCTATCACCATGCTATCCAAATCTATGTGGATCTAACAAAAATATTTTCAAGTGTCTAGAAATTAATTGTGTTGATTAGATCTTGAATACTTAGGGACATTCTCAGTTGAATTAACCAACTATTCATTTGAAATAATAAGGGGTTTTTCTTGCCATTTACTCTAGATCTAAAAAATTATCTATCTTTAAATCTCTCTCAAAAATTTTAAGAGCTATCATTGAATAATTTGCTATTTAACGAGCTAACTAGCTAATCAAAGGGCGAAGGTGTCCTCATACCCTTTAGATTAGATTTGTATTTTATTCTCGTAAATATTTCTATAAATATTTTTCTAACCCTTGTATCTATATAACTTTTTTTGTATATAGTTGTGGGGTTTTTATTGAATTTCCCTGCAGATCTGAAGAGAGGATTTGGATTTTGGCTTGGATCTATTAGTGAATATTTTTTTTGTAGGTTGATCCCATCAAACTTCAAAGGGAAATCACATTTTTCTGAAGCCAAACCCTCTCCTAAATTGGATGGCTAGGGTTTGAAGTGAAATAAAATTCTTTCAGGTTGTCTGCAATTTTTGAAACCCACCTTGAAGCCGCAAGGGTTTGAGACCCTTCCTCACTGCAAGATCGAATGTTTGTTGAGGGTTTTCATCCATAAAATATTCTTCAATTATTTTTCTCAGATTTTTGGACTTCACCTTGGGGTTTCATCGCATTGCAGAGCCACAGATCATTTTTTGGTGAAGCCGCTAGCAATTGGAGGCCTTCCCTCCTTCAAGGTCGAGAGTTTTATCCTTCTCCATTTCAAAATTTTGGATCTCACCTAAATTTCAAAAGAAAATTGTTGATTCAATCCAAATTTTTCTTGGAAGCCACCAAGCTCTAAAGTTTAATCTAAACTCATTTTTCGGCACTAACCCTTTATCGAATTTTACAGAAGAAACTGAGAGCTCTAATCTTGTGAGTTTTTGAGGCTTGAAATTCAAGGAGGCTTATTACAATTTTTTTTGTAAAATCTCTTGGCTTGTCTCCTTGCTTAGTTGTGAGCCATTGAAGGGTTTGTTCTCTTGAGCCGTGAGCATAAGGAGATTTGAATCTCCTCTTGTCGAAGTCGTCTTTAGTTATAGGCACTCTCTTCAGATTTGTGAGCGAAAACCTCTATAAGATTTGAGTAGAATTTTCTGAAGTCAATTATTTGGAAACTTGGGAATCAAAAATTAAATTTTTTGAGGTCATAGTGTTTATTTTTGACTTGGAGCTTGGACGTCAATTTCATTAGAGCATATTTTTGGGAGAAATTCAATTTTTGTTTTGGAAAAAAATTATCATTATAAAGTTTGCATAATCATTATAAAAAATTTCCCTAAGTACTAATTTGAGGAGTGATATTAAATTTTCATTTGTAATCCTCCTTAAGGTTTCAAAGCCCTCATATTTGTATAAAGGGGGTTTTCTTTGTAATATTAATAAAATAATTATTTTTTCTAGAGGAAGCTTGGGAGTAATTCCCATGGTATCCCACCCTCTATTTTGGTAGGGGGTTTCTACTAACTTGCTAACTTAGTAATTAGACATCGTTACTAACTTTTTTCATTTTTGCATTTATTAACTCATAGCATCTAATTGTTAGATTTAGATTTAATATCATTTGCTAATAGCTTTGAATCACATATTTTTTAAATCTAACTATATGGTGGTTTCATTAGCTATCTAATTTAATTTGTACTTTTAACGATTTGATCTAATCTAGTTGCATCTTAGACTCATTTGTATCTTATTTCGTAACAATTGGATTTAATTAGCAATCTCATTTGTATGTGCTTCATTATACAATTTTCACTTGTACTATTTTTCATAACATATCATAAGTGGAGAAATATTCTAAGGAGTACCTTCTATTAAGGCACTTGAGTTGTTGCTCTAACATTTTAACCTAATTTCCTTCATTTGCTTTGTTTCATTGAGAAATTTTACATGCTTCATTGATCTTGTTGTTTTGGGCTTAAAGTACTTTTCATCATAAGTGGATTAGCATTTCTCTTTTTGAAGCATCTTGATTTAATTGCATCTCATTGAAACATTGCATTTGCATTTCATTCTAGATCTAGGCTTGCATCCTTAAAATTTACCTCCAAGCATGAGCTTGGTTGATAGAAAGTTAGGAAAACTTTCTCCACCATTCAATTCAAGGATACTGACCCTTAAACAACAGTTAAAATGAGTGACCTTGTAGTTCTCTTGTGGTTGAGTCCCTTGTAGGAACAGAGGCACATGGATTGCTATAAGTCTTGGGTAGTTATCGTTAATGAGGCCTTAGCCTCCCCAACACTTCTCCCAACAACCTTCTTCTAAGACTTGCTTTAATAATTGAGGAGAAAGCCTTCACCCTTAGTTTAGACATTTAAATCAAAATCAACCAAGACTTTGCATCTCACATAGATAGATCTTGCATTTCATTCATCTCTCAATTGATCACTGTAATTGGAACCATAAGCTAATTAACATACTTGCAAGCTTTACTTTACATTCTTACACTCGCCAAACTTTCTCTTAATTGTTATATCATTTGCTAGAGCATCTTTTATTTGAAGCACAAATTTCATCTCCTTGCAAGTTGTTTGAATATCATTACTCATATTTCTAACAGTTGATAATCTCTCGATTTCTTGTACTAACACTTTCCTTGCAGCGTTTTCTGTCTTATAGCTTGATATCAATTTGCAAGTGTTGTAAATCATTTTTAGGATTGTTATAAGGCACTGGTCTCTTATCTCTATATCTTGTGTGTCAAACTAATCTAATTAAATTTATCTTTAACATTCACATTGCTCAGTAATAATCTTACTTGCTAATTCATCTTAAATCAAGTTATCAAGAGAGGTGATTGCCTTCCCCTTAGTCTCCTAAAGCTTGTTGTTCCAACAAGTTTTCCTTTTCCATTCATCTTTATGGACTACCCCCTTAGCTTGCCTAGGAGAGAGCTTGAACGGAGAGAGTAGGAAATAGGTGATAGGCTCTACTCTGAGCGTTGCGCCATAAAGATTATATCTTGCGGGGTTGGAAACTTTTCCCACACTTAGGTGTACACTTTGGACAACAACATCCCCAACCCCGACTAAATCATCCTTCCTTGGGTGAATCTGGTCAGATAAGAAATCAAGGATTTCGCTTAGTCACCTTGATATTTCTGAGTTTATCTCTAAGTACTAGCTTCCTCTTGATATTTCTGAGTTTATCTCTAAGTACTAGCTTCCTGGCCTCACTTGTACCCTTGTACATCCCTAAGATAGTTGTCCACATGGCCTGAGTCATCTTCTTTCCAGAAAGGTGAGGTATGATATGATCCTTGACTCCTTCAAGGATAATTTTTCTGGAGTTTGCGTCCTTCTTGTTATGCTGGGCCAATTGTTGAGGATCTGCTGGTGCAGCTTGTGGACTCTCCACAAAGTCTCAAACTCCCTACTCCTCGAATATTATACCAATCCTCTCCTTCCAAGAACAGAAATTCGAGGCACCATCAAGGCGGTCCTCAAATCTCAACCCCAAATACACCATCTTGATTGTTCGATCTACTCAGAAATCCTTGCTCTGAGCTTACGAGGAGAAAGACCCCTACGCAGATTATGCCTTAGTCACACAGCCAAAAACCCTAGCACAACCTTGAAGTGAATTGTGTCCCCTTTCTTGCATCTTTCACTTGCTCCTAAGGAAAAATAACATGCTTTTTGGTCTTCAATCAAAGATCTTCTCTGATACCATGTTGTCTTTCTAATACCCAGCTGCTAATATAATAAAAAAATTATGTAATGAAGAAACTAAAAATTGAACTCCAAACACTTTTTTTTAAATATGATGAGCATTCTAACAAATAATAGCAGCGGAAAATAAATTCACGAAGACACAAGCAATCAATAAAACAATACACTAGAATTTACCTAGGAAACCCCAACCGGGGAAAACCTGCCAAAGTGTGTGTTCTATTATTATTTTGCTTAGCAAAAATCTCAAAAAATTGATTACAGATACTAGGAAAAATTCCCCTTCAATTTGTTGTCCCTCAACACACTGATCTACGCACTCTCTTATCCAACTCAGCCTTCGTATCTAGGCAATTGTTACAGGCTTATCTCAACCCTGAAAAGATGTACATTGGCTGAAGAATTCGTTGAGGCTATTCGGCCTCTCTTCTCTGCACTGATGCGTTGATCTGGAAAATCTTCTTTGTTGAGTTGAACACACAAATCTCAATTACATAATTTGATTAGCCAAGTTTGTGCCCTTCCCTTTTTATAAAATTGAACTAGCCCATCAACTCAAGTCGAAATGGCCCATTGACTCAAGTCATTAACTCAAGTCAAACTGCTGAGATCAATTTACTTTTTGACTATAGGAAAATTAGAATATTCCTACGTCAAAATTAAGTGAAAATATAATTGTGCCTTAGCTTCACTTGTGAGTCCCATTGAAAAATATAGCGCACACTTCTAAATTTAATAAAACCCTTCCATCTCTAACTTCAATTAATAGTGCCAAAGGGCCTATTAGCCATTGGTATTAGAGTGGGTTCCTTCAGGAACAGTCTCACAGCTGGAAGCTAGATATGAAGGGAATCAATGGCCAATTAGGATGGATTCTTCTCAAATAGAGCACCTATCTTTAAAGGGGTAAATTATGTAGTTTGGAAGATAAGAATGGAAGCTTATTTAATATCTCTTAGTATTGATATAAGGATGTCTATTGAAGTTGGATACACAACTCCAACAACTCCTCCAACAAATCCAAATGAAAAAAGGGCCTTCTCAAATAATGCAAAGGCAAGAAATGAAATATGGTTTGGTCTTCATCAATCTAAACTTGTCAAGGAAATGCATTGTAAATCTACCAAGGAGATCTGGGTTAAGCTGTAGAGAATCAATGGAGACTCCAATCCCCAGATCTGCAAGAACCCACTTGCTTCAGCCACTCAAATCCCTTCTTTCATACATTTTCAAACTCAGACTTGCGGCCTTTACTTAAAATATTACACTGACACAATCTTAATACTCAGATTTGCTTCCTTTCTTTGATCTTTTCTCCTTTAATTTCTCAAAAATTTAGATTTGCTCCCTTTGTTTTGCATAGCAGCTCTAGTTCTCAGCCAATATGTCCTCTCTACCTCTTATCAGCATTCCTCTACATAAACAATCTCAGGTTAGTAATATTTTCCCTCAGCCTCTTCAAATATGTGCTTCCTTTACTGCACAGCAACTTGAGAACACACACACTTCTCTTTGCACTATGCACTCTACTCTCACTCCATAGATTTAATTTGGCACTCAAATCTCTTACATTTCAACCAGACGGATTCTACCTTTTCTACATTAACTTCCATTGTTTTGTGCCTCGACCACAGTTACACATGTTCATCTGCATGGGAACACGCACTTCTCACATCGTTCTAGGATTTCATTTATACCCATTGGCACTCAACTTTTTAGTCCAATTCAAAATTCTTTCATCCATATTTGGTGCCTAAGACAGCAAATTTGTTTGGCCTTAACACTTGCGCTTTGTTTGTCATCTGCAATTGACTAGGCGCTAGAACCTCGAGCTTATCCCTTGTCGGCGTCGATGGATCGGCAAATCGGCCCATTTTAATGCTTGAGCACTAGGGTCCAAAGTTGGGGTTCCAATCGCTGATAAGGCACTTAGATGCTTATTTTCCAAACACCATGTGATCGGGAGTTATGATCTTGGGCTAGTCTTGTGTGGGATCACCACCTGTTGAAGAAATTTGTTGCGTGTTTGCACCACCTTCCAACCTAGCAGTCCAACAGATGGGCATGTCACTTTTCGTTGACCCTATCTTGTGAATTGCCGCAGATTTGTTCCCTATCTATCGCTTGCCACTCATCGGCCACATTCCACAAATGTTCACAGCACCCTCCGACCAGGTGGTCCAATAAACAAACATGTCATTTGATGGTACCCTTCATGTTTGATGCAACTAACGGTGATTTCTCCCTCTACCAACCACCGCCCATCGGTCAAGTTTGTCATTGTCAACGCTCTCTAACCAAGCAATCCAATAGACGGGCATGTCATTTGATGATGATCTTCTTGTTCACTTCTATAAATTATTCATTGTTTGTCGCCCACCACTTTATCGTCCAAGTTCGCTTTGGTGTGCAAAGCCTTCTAAATGAGCGGTCCAATAGACCCCCGGGCACTAACTATCAAGCCCCTTGCGACCATGCATTGTAACCTTGGGCTCATTCAAACAGCCACTGACTGTCGACCAAATTCACTATAGTGTGCACAACTCCTACAAAAGGAGCGGTCTAATATGGGACCCACTTACCCACGTCATCTGCCAAACCATGCATACATGTCATCTAATGCAACTAATAAGAACTTGTCTCATGTCCACCTACACATGTATGCATGCCACGTGTCACTCACCAATTGTCCATTTGGCCACCCAAAAATGTTGAATCCACATGTCATTCTCACAAGCTGCCACATCAGCTTCTTCAGCCACGTCTGCTGCAACCTGTGTGTTGTGTCATCGAGGTCCACATGCACTGTTTCATCAAGAAAAATGTTGTTACCACAAGGGGGATCCTGCAACCAATCACAGGCTACCACCTGTCTGGCAGTTAAACATGTTGGTTTTCCACCGCAGAAGGTACCTTCCTGTTAACTTTTGGACGAGATTGAGCCCCCTCCTATCGTGGATCTGCCCAAGCAACCTGATTCAACGGTGCAGCTAGTCACGGATGTTCGGTGGTCTTCCTCGTCATCTAGGGTCCACCTTGCTTCCACTACGCCACTTTGATGTCCCAATGATCGATAGGCCCTTGGGCACGTATCTCCTAGCTCTCGTGACTAGGGGCTCTGACCAAGGGCCTATCTTTCCACCCATTGGCTCTACCGCTATAGCTTGTGTTCTGAGCTTTGGCTGACAGTGACTCACACCAATCTGATGAAAGGGGCCCATGCTCCACACTCAAGCCTATCTGGAACCGTGATCATCCCAGAACCTTGCATGTACGACATCACTTCAAACCCAGTTTTCTCTTGAGTCAGTCGAAGTTACACAGTGTCATATACCATTGGAAAGGTCTCTTAAAGAGCAATCTAACCAACCATCTTTCAACAAGCTCTCCCTGTCATCAATGACAATACATACTCAACAATCTATCAACACAATCAACAACCTCCCCTTTGGCATTGATGACCACAAACGTTGATGGTCATTTATGGCTTTGGGTTTGGCTACCCCTATCAGGCTGCAAAAGCTAATACTAGTCTCATCGCTAATGTCTACTCACTCTCCCCAATAATACTACAATTAGACTGCAAAAGCTAATGTTTGCTCACTCTCCCCCTTTGACATCAAATGGTAAATGGGTGTAGTTCAAGCTGCCTTGTTTGACTCTCCCCCTATCACAAACCAATGACACATCTCAGAATACCAACTATGCAAATCTGACAAACAAATTATGCATGAGTGCTTGAAAACCAACTCCCCTGAGTCGATGCCATTCCCAATTATGAACACTCCCCTTGAACATGATTACAAGAATTGATTACTAATACCAATCGGAGATGAAATTGTTAGTCTTGGATGCCAATTGGACCAATGTGAATTGCACCAATTATGGAAATGCGGAAAGCTTTCCATTTCATCATTATTCTTCTACAACTCATATTCTAAAAAGCTTGATGTGTGGAAGAGTTGTCATGCCCAATACTCACAGAACTAGTGAGATGAGAGAGATATCACTCCCAACCATTGTCTTTGATACTCAAATGACTCTCTAGGAAGAGGTTTGGTGAATATATCTACAATTTGTTAGTTAGTGGCAACATATTCAAGCCTAACAATTTGATCAGCTACCTAGTCTCTCAAGAAATGATATTTAGTAGGAATATGCTTTGTTTTTTAATGCATTACATGATTCTTCGAAATACTAATAGCACTAGTATTATCATACATAATTGGAATGGGGTTCAACATATTCAACCTTGATATCCTTGAGGGTTTGTTTCATCCATAGGATTTGAGTTCAACATGGAATTGTTATTATGTACTCAGCTTCAGCTATAGACAGTGAGATAGAGTTATGCTTTTTACCTAGCCATGAAACTAAACAATTACCCAAAAAGGTTGCACCACTTGTGCTGTGTGAAAATTCTATCTATTGCAACTACTGGAGATTATTCTTCTAACTCGGAAATTAATTTTGCAGTTTATTTACTATTGCAAATAACGAATAAAATCACAGTTGTAGTTTTCACCATACAAATACTGAGGAAAATAAAATACTGGAAACTGAGAAATTCTAGCGCACAATAAAATTGAAAGTTATTTTTTGACAATTATCCCCGCAAAAACCCAACTTGGGAAAACCAGTCCAGCAAATGAGGGTTTTATTATTGATGTTCAGCAGCAAATCTGAGTACAAAATTTAGATGCCTTGCTTGCAATCTAATCTGAAGAAAACACTGGCAAAAATATTGTGAGAATTTTCTCACCCCACAACTATTTTTTGCCTCTGAAATAGCTTCCCCAACCTCTGCGTGAGATGCCTACGTCAGCCTCTGCGTAGTCCCTATGACGGCCCTATGAAGATTTCGGCCTTTCTTCCTTTGACTCTTTCAGGAACTGAAAAATTTCTCCTGGACTGTCGCTGCTCTCCTACTACTCACCCTCTAGATCTATCTTCTCTGTTGAGTTGTTGCTACTGAGAAAATAGAATTGTCTGGGCAACTGAGTATCTGCATCGGATGATTTCCATCACCGCATCGACTTTCTTTTATAATCCACTGTTGGAGCGCCAGCGACCAAGATTAAAACTTAATCAATGGCTAGGATCATTTTTGTGTCGATCTATGTGAGTTTCTAGATTATTCACGCCTTATCTCAATTAATACTGATTAATTAACCATATTCCCTAAGTTTAGACTTAGGAAATATTTAAAAATTGGTTAATAATCTAATTGAGACACTTCTAGACAGAATCTCCAAAAATGATTTCTGGGTTTTGGAGATCTCATGTATTCTACCCTCTCCACAAAATTATGTGGCTAGAACACATCCAATGCTACAAAAACTAACACTCCCTCTTAGCGAGGAATGTGTTCTAGTGTTGCTGCTCCCTGTAGAAACACCCTGCCTCTGCATCATCTCCTGTCACACTGCTAATGTTTGGCTGTTGCTGCCCACCAACCACTGCACAACTCTGATATATGTTGCATCTGTGTTGTTGTTTGCTCTGCAAAACTGCTAACAACATTGCATCTGCACTGCAACTTCCTCTTCATCTATTGTTGCTGCAACTGCAACATCCAAACTAGCCTATCCCTACTACTGAAACGGGTTCTCCACCATACCCATATGTTCTCTCAAACAGATGAACTTAGCTCTCCCTAGAGTTTAAGTGAGTATATCTACAACCTGCTCTTATGTGGGAACATACTGTCGCTGGACTACTCGATGTACACAATCTATGATGAAGTGACACTAAATATCGATGTTCTTCGACCTGTCATGAAACATTGGATTCTCAGAGAGCTTTATGCAACTCTGATTATCACAATAGACATTGGTCGCATCCATCCTCTGCTTGAACAAGCTTACTAGCAACTTCTGAAGCCATATAGCTTCGCACATAGTTGTGCTAGCTGCCATATACTCTGCGTCTACAGAGCTCAGTGCTACTGACTTCTGCTTCCTGCTACACCACGAAACCATCCCTGATCCAACACTGAAGCAGTACCCGGAGGTACTTTTCCTATCCATTGAACTGCCTGCCCAATCTGCATCTGTGTACCCACAAAGTCTGACATCATCCTCTCGAGTATGTTTCAACCCATACTCGATTGTGCCTCGAATGTATCTCAGAATATGCCTCGCTGCTACCCAATGCAGCATTTTCGGTTTCACCATGAATTGACTAAGGGTATTGACTGCGAAGCAAATATCTGGCCTAGTGTTGACCAGATACATGAGAGACCCAATGAGTTGTATATACAAGGTGGGGTCGACATCCTTATCATTTGAATCTTTGATGCATCTGCCTTCTTCCAATTGGTAATCATGGGTGTCGACATGGGTCTGCAATCCTACATTCTGAACCTCTTCAAAATATTTGTAGCGTATCTTCCTTGACCAAGGAAGATCTCCCCATCCTTTTGCCACACCGCCAATCCTAGGAAATAATGCATCAACCCCAAATCCTTAATGTCAAATTTTGTTGTCAGGTTCCTCTTACAATCCTCTATGAACCCTGATGATCCTATCAAGAACAGATCATCCACATACAAAACTAGAATGAGGGGCTCATCCTCTACCATCAAATAGTAAAGGTTGGGATCTGTGTCACTATTGACGAACCCCGTCTGCTGCAAGTAGGTGTCAATTCTACCATACCATGCCCTGGGAGCCTGCTTGAGCCCATATAGAGCCTTGTTCAATTTGCACACATTTGTGCGCCTCTCCTAAGTCTCAAAGCCCTCTGGTTGTTCTATGTACACTTCCTCCTCTATCACTCCGTTCAAGAAGGTTGTCTTGACATCCATCTGGTGAATCTGCCATCCCATCTGAGCTACTAGAGATATAACTGATTGCATGGAAGTGTATCTGGCAATTCGGGCAAAGGTTTCCTCATAATATATCCCTTCCTTTTGTGCACACCCCTTTGCCACGAACCTAACCTTGTACTTTTCCACATTATCGTCTGCTGCATATTTGATCTTGTAGATCCATCTCGAACCTACAATTGATCTGTCTTCTGGCCTGAGAGCTACCTCCCAAATATCATCTGTCATGATAGAACTATACTCTTTTACCATGGCATCTATCCACACCTGATGTTGTGCGGCCTCCTGAAAGCTGGAAGGTTTTGTAACCTAAGCTACCAATACTTGGTGTCTATCAGGTTGTCTACATTGTCTGTTGCTCATCCTAGGAGTCCCAATAAACTCCTTTACATCCCTTAATGTCTGACGACCTCTCTATTGGCTCGACCACTAGTCGTGGGAGGCTCTGTCAGCTCCTCCTTATCCTGTCTTTGTTGCTCCATCCGCTGAGAACTCCCCAGATTTCCTGCCCCTTAGGAAATACTGGTACTAGTCATAGTACTTGACCCTCATGATTGTCCTCCTGGTTGTCCCACTGGCTGCTCTTATGGCTGCCCCTGCTGCTAGACTAAAGGAGCTTTCGCTGACTAATTCTGATCACTGGCAGGCATCTCTCAAGACCTCCTGAAAGCTCAGCCCTCCATGAACTTCACGTCTCATCTTACTACTATCTTCCTACTGCTAGGAATGTAGTTTCTGAACACCTTTGAGGTTTCGATGTACCCAACGAAAAACCCCTTCTTTGCAGTCTGATCTAGTTTGATCATTTTATCATCTGGCACGTGACAATAAGCAACGCTGCCAAAAATTCTGAGGTGGTTGACTTCATGCTTCTTCCCCGTGAAGACTCCTCCTGACATTTTCTTCCCCATTGCTCTATGAGGAGTCCTATTCTAAATATACATTGTCATGTTACATGTTTCTACCCACAGAAATCTGGGTAGATCTGTTGAAGAATCTAGGGCACATGTAGTTAATGAGATTCTTCTTGACTTGATAACTATTTGTGAGGCATTTTTAATTTTCTTAATAGCAAAATCTTCTCTTTGACATTATTGGAGTGTGTGTTTCTTATTTCATCAAATAGCTACCAAAAACAAAGAGACAAGAACACAAGATGTTGACACTCTGCCAAGGCCAAAACCTCTCCCTCTTGGAGAGGAAAACCCGCACATAATTCTTCTTATAGAGATTCCAATTGACGAACACCAAGACCATGACCCTAGACTCACTATGCCACTCCAAGACCAAGACACCAATTCTCTTCTTTGTCATTGTTGAGATAATCATCATTGTTGCACCACCAAGGTCATCATCAAGATCTTCACTGTTGTTGCAACATCTTTGCACTTTCATCGAGGTCTTAATTGTACCATCGAGATCTTCTTAAGGTCTGCACCTAGGCCCATAAAGGTCATGACTGCTACTCCTTCGTTGTGATCATAACCTTGTGACAGAGTCTCCATTGAGATCATATCTATGCTTACGATCATGACTGCAGAAAGTGTTACTATAGGACCTTCTTTTCCTGATTATGCCGAGACAGTGTAGACTGATGTGGGATCTCTGAGATTCTTGTCATCACTGCTATGCCAAGATGATATTGTCTAGAATGATGAGACAGAGTGTTCCCCTCTTGCATCAAAACCCTTATCATCATACTTATGTCAAGAATGTTACTATTTTTGTAGCAATCATCTGAAGCTACAGTGATGACATCCGAAGTCTGAGCCTTATGCGAAGATAGGCAGTCTTGTACCCATCCGAAATCCGAGTTCCTGTAACTCCGAAGTTGCAGAGATAATTATCCGAAATTCTATGTTTCTGTGGTGACTCTAGCCGCCTATTTATAGGTATTATGTCTCCATAATAAGCCGACATGTCAATGTGAACTTATGTGTCTCTTTTATTGAGCTGACATGTCATTTGTATATACTTTGAGGCCGACTTAACAGATCTCTTCTTTGTTTTGTTGGCATTCTTCTTCTTTGGAGGATGGTGCTTGTCTTGGAGGGTTACTTGACACTAGGTTGACCCATATTCATGCTCAAGAAGAGCTCTTTAACATGACTTTGATTCTTTGACTTTCCTAGACATATGGAATGAGCAAGAAACTCATTCAAATAATTTACAAAAATAATATTTATTTTTCTTGGTAAGTACAAAGATCAAAATTACATTTACAAATACCGAACCTAATTACACTTTTCTTCAACAAGGTCCTGGTCATATAACATGGCCTTTGCAGCTCCAACAACGGTTCTTTTTTTCCACTCCGCTACACCATTCTGTTGTGAATTATATGGAGGTATCCATTCTTGATGCCTTCCTTAGCACAGAAATCTGTGAAGTCTTTATCAATATATTCTCCACCAATATTATCTGAGCGAAGTACCTTTATCTTCTTCCCTGTCGCATTCTCCACGATAGCTTTGAAATCTCTGAAACGATCGAAGACCTCATCCTTGGTCTTCAAGAAGTAGATCCAGGTTTTCCTGGAATGATCATCAATAAAGGTGATGAAATACTTGCCACCGCTAAGAGCTCTAGTGGACATCGAGCCACAAATATCTGAGTCTATAAGTCCTAACACGCCATCAACTTTGCTGCCACTCCTTGGAAATGTCGCCTTAGCATACTTCCCAAGTATGCACCCTCTACACATATCATCGTGTTTAGTCCCTAGTTCAGGAACCCCTGTTATGGTTTCCTTGAGCATCCTAAGTGCTCCATGATGTAGATGTCCAATTCTTTTGTGCCATAATTCATTCAGCTCCTTCCCACTGCTACTGTTGTTGCCTATCAATGCCATTGGAGGAATCAATTTGTAATCGGTACAACCTGTTACTTCGAACTCCAATCTGTCTTACTTTCTTCCAGCTCGAGTGCTTGACATATACTTTCCTCCCTACAAAGTGAACATCGTAACCTTTATCCTGTAACTAGAATACTAAAATCAAGTTCATACCCAATCCTGGCACATGCAATACATCCGAAGCACTGGTGTTTGCTCCTGACTCCCCCTGAAAATCTATGGTACCTCTCCATGCTGGAGTACATTTTGTTATGTTTCCCTTAGTAATCTAGAAATCCACCTACTCCTCTTTGTAGCTAGAGAAATATTCTCTAACCCCTGTCATGTGACCTGAAGCTCCACTGTCTCTGTACCAAACTCTATGTGAAGTTGATCCTACTAAGCAAGCAAATTCGTCTTCCAATCTGGAAGACAAATTTGAAGTCTCTTGAATGTTACTTTTGTCCATGGCTAAACTGGAACAAACTTAGTGTGTTATTTCTCTTTTCCTCCCGACGCAAATTCTGTAGCTTGTAGCAAAAATTTTCTGCGTCCAACCAGTATTCTGCTCAGCAAAAAAACTGAGTTGCAACTACTCCCTCTGACTATTGGAATCACTAACTGGGCAATTAGATTTTCCTACCTCCTCTCAACTGAAAAAATTGAATTGTTGCCCTAGCAACTCGAACTGCTTGTTCTGGACACTACACAGGCTCTGGGAATTTCAATCTCCTGCTCCCTCTGAACAACGAACTTCCTTTTTCTGCTTTTGAACTTCCTAGTTGATCAATTAAGCTCTGATACCATGTGAAAATTCTATCTATTGCATCTATTGGAGATTATTCTTCTAACTCAAAAATTAATTTTGCAATTTATTTACTACGGCAAACAACAAATAAAATCATAGCTGCAATTTTCACCATATAAATACTGCAAAAAACAAAATACAGAAAACTGAGAAATTCTAACACACACACAATAAAATTGACACAGTTATTTTTGGACAATTGTCCCCAGAAAAACCAAACTTGGGAAAACCGGTGCAGCAGATGAGGGTTTTATTTTTAATGTTCAGCAGCAAATCTGAGTTCAATAATTTAGATGCCTAGCTGGCAATCTAATCTGAAGAAAACACTGGCAAAAATATTGTGAGAATTTTCTCTCACCCCACAACTATTTTCTGCCTCTGAAATAGCTTCCCCAACCTCTGCATGAGATGTCTGCGTTAGTCTCTGCGCAGTCCCAACGCTAGATTTCAGCCTTTCTTCCTTTGACTCTTCCAAGAACTGAAAACTTTCTCCCGGACTATTACTGCTCTCCTGCTCCACCTACTACTCACCCTCTGGCTCTATCTTCTCTGTTGAGCTGCTACTACTGAGAAAATCAAATTGCCTGGGCAACTGAGTATCTGCACTGAATGATCTCCATCACCACATTGACTTTCTTTTATAATCCATTGTTGGAGCACCAACGGCCAAGATTAAAACTTAATCAATGGCTAGGATCATTTCCGGGCCGATATCTGTGAGTTTCTAGATGATTCACACCTTATCTCAATTAACACTGATTAATTAACCATATTCATTAAGTTTAGACTTCGGAAATATTTAAAAAATGGTTAATAATCTAATTGAGACACTTCTTGGCATAATTTCCAGAAATGATTTATGGGATTTGGAGATCTCATTTATTCTAGCCTCTCCACAAAATTTCATGGCTAGAACACATCTGATGCTACAAAAATTAACATGCTCTTCCTATAATCAACATTGCCTGCCCAATTTGCATTTGTGTATGATGTTAGAGTGAAGTCTTTGTTCCTTGAATACCATAGCCATAATCAATAGTGCCCTTAAGATATTTGAAGATTATTGATCTGAAACTATTTAGGAAAAGGAAAGCTAAGCAAACGTAAAGAAGGCAAATTGGTTGAGAATTGAAGCTGCTATAAAAACAAAGGAAGCAAATCTGAATTGCTAAGAAATTAAAGGAGAGAAGATCAAAGAAATGAAACAAATGTGAGAATTAATATTGTGTTAGTGTGATATTTTAATTAAAGGCCCATAAATCTGAGTCTTAAATTGTATGAAAGAAGGGCTATGTGTGGCTGAAGCAAGTGGGTGCTTGCCGATCAAGGGATTGGAGTCTCCTTGAGGTTGGTGCCTGCAAAGATCAGCGAGTTGGTGCCTCCAGCGGGTCGATGCTTGCAAATAAGTGGGGTTGGTGCCTCCAACAAGTTGGTGCTCGCAAATCTGTGGAGGTCGGTGCCTCTTGTGTTGAGAAATATAGGGCAATAGTGTTAGTGATGTCTCTTTTATTACTAATTGCTTGTGAATGCTTTTTACTTCTTTTAGATTAGTATATTCTTCTCATTAGTTTATTAGTGTTCTTTCTTCATCAAACAGTAACCAATGCATGAACATACATACATAAGAGACGCATCATGTAGGTTATAAGCCAAGACGAAAACCTCTCACTCTTTGAGAGGAAAACCCGCACACATTCTTCTTATAGAGATTCCAATTGACGAATACCAAGACCAAGACCCTTGACTTATTAGCCACTCCAAGACCAAGACACTAGTCCTCTATTCTTCTTCTTGAATCCTCCTTTTCTTCGACCTTCTTCGCTCTGAGATCATCTCTTCAACAAACTGTAGATATACTAGTCTTGGCACCGAGACTTGTCAATGTATTGTCATCAAAATGTGACCTTTGCAATATCACCAGAACACAGTGATACATCACTGAACAATAGTTCCTTAACTAGACACAACTTCGTTGTTCCTTCATCACTTCTTCCTGTCCCTTGACACATCTGAATTGTCCTTCCTTTTCATATGACAGACCTTCGTTATCCTTATCCGAGTTGCCTTCCTTTCTATGATCTGAATCCAGGCTTAATTGATTGTAATGAACTCAGAGTAATCCAAGCTCTAAACTCTGTTTTCTGAACTGAAACCCGAATTATTTAACTGTAATATATCTAAGTTTCCTGTCTGAGGTCATCCGAAACATGTTCTCTGTAATCTGGTCTGAGTTCTGATCACTGTAATTACCCACCAAAAATAGCAGAGGATCCGAATTCCTGAATTGTTCTTATGCGAAGATCTAGAAGGGTATATATAGTAGTTTGTCTCCATAATAAGCTGACATGATCTATGAAGAGATGTGTCCCTTTAACTGTGAGCCGACATGAGTTCTAATTCTTACTTGAAGCTGACATGAAGAAAAGGAGGATTGTGCTTGTGATTGGAGAGCTCTTTAGACATAGACATAGACTCATATACTTTTTACATATGCTCAAGAAGAGCCCATCATACATGACATTAATTCTTATTGACAAATCCTAAGGCTCTCAATGGGAGCCATCTAAAATAAAATCACTTGCTCATGAAACCCATGAAGCAAGGCTTACAAAAATAATTTTATTTCCATTAAATCATTACAATTACATGTCATTATGAAGACCAAACCTAGTTACACTTTTCAACACTCTCTCTTAACTAGGGAGGTATTCATAACAGTACTTGGTCATATTCTCAATCTGAAGAATTTCTCACAAGAAGAATTTGGATTTGTAACTCATTTGTATAGCATCATACCAACCAGCATTTATATAGCAAGGCCTTGACTAACAGCTCTATCTCTCCATAAGATCAGAGAAAAATGTTGGCGAGACAAATGACTTATAGACATCCTCATCATTGTCTCTCTCAAAATATACCCCACCCAGGTTCTCTTAGGATATGCTCCATGAGGACTATTCTTTTCTTGGACTCCCCAGTCCCCAAAAGAATATCGGTCCCCCATGACTACTCTTCCATGGGATTCCCTATCTCATCCCACAAGAGCATCGGATGCCAAATGATTACACAATCCATCATTTTGTCTTCTCAGGTGAAGCACAGAACAACATGTCTATCGCTCCTTATATCAAGAGGTTTTATTCCATTAATGTACTCATTCCTAACACAGAGGAATGTACCTAAGCTTCCAGCTTCGGAGTTTCTGAGTTTCTTCCTAGTAAGAAACTTCTTCTCAGGCTCCCTCTTAACCAAGGACCTATAGCAACTCTTCATGTGGAGATCCTAAAACAATCAGCTGCATGAAGAGCTCCTTTCTTTGATGTCAAGAATTTATTTTAAGGAGTCTTCAACTTATAGGAACTCCTATATATAGGGCATAGATCATCCATCACTTTTGTCCATGAGTTAGTCATGTCCCTAACTCATCAAAAAGTGATCCATCAAAGTTTCCATCTGGCTTTACTTCATGTCATTCTGCTTTCATGCCATATTTCCGAAAGAACATTACATCCTTCCATATGGTTTGCTTGGAAGTCATTCACAAATCTTCCCTTTTACAGTTCTACATAAGCCCAACTAGATGTTAGTTCAAAAACAATCAATGTACACTTCAAATTAGAATTACCTTTGTGATGATCTTTCACCATGACATCTTCCTGTAAATATCAGCATCCTCCATGCATATTGACACATCTCTCACAGATGTTCAGTCATATCTTCTTGGACTTCGAATGTTGAATGCCTTCTACCTTCGTTGCATATTATCACGATCTCTTCCTACCTTTTCACACACTTCATTCCTAGGGTCTTCCAATCAGAGTTCCTTAATCGTAGTCAACCACCTCATACTTCATACGAAAACATATTATGTTGATTTCATATAGTGTCTCATGCTTTCCGACATTCTTTCATAAGAGGAGATTCCTTTCCTTTGATCATGCTTCTCAAAATAGAAGTAGTGATCCTTGTTACCTACAACCATACGACATGACTTTAGAATATTAAATACAAGCATACATACCTCATTTTACCTTTATACTATCTAGGTTTCTTTTAGCAGCTTCCTTTATTGAAAATCCCTTGATCTGCTTCATCTCTCATGTTATCATACCATCATCCCATGAACTCCACAAGTTGGAGTTCTTGATGAAACACTTGCTTCCTTTCTCAATTGGTGAATCCTCCAATGAGAATTCCATCTCGCATATTCGTATTTAGCAGATGTTTCCCTTTTACACTGATGTATGATGAGACTTGTCCTGGATGACTTCTTCCTTTGATCTTCCAATGAGGTCACCAATAGCTATATCCTTCAAAGTTGACTATCATAGATTTTGTTCCAACAGTCCTTCATGTTTCCCTATGGTGATGTCATGAGCTCTTGCTTCTAATGCTTCTCTTCCTTGGACTTCCTTCTTTCAGCTTCCTCCATTTCTTCCGTGAAATGGACTACTTCACTATTGTCCTTCTTAAGCTAAGGACAATCTTCCCTGTAATGTTCATAGTCTTTACATTCATAGCATTGAATCTCAACTATGCTCTTCTTTCAGAATTTTCCAAACTTCCTTTCCTTCCAGCAAATGTTTGAGTCCCTAACCTTCAACACTTTTGCCTTCAATTTGTCATCTTCTATCTTGCATAGAAACCATAAGTTGTTGAATGAGATAGCTTTCTTATCTCATGGATATTTGTTACCTTGATTATCAGTTAGTGCATTATAGATCAATGATGATTATCTTCTTTCTTAGATCTTAAAGATGAGATCTTATGAAGATATCCTTCATTCTTTGATATCTTTGCTTTTGTGCAGATCGGATCTAAGTCATGTGACCTTCTTTATCGCACCTTCAGAGAATGAGATTATTTCTTTGATGTCTCCAATATTGCTATGAGGGGATCTTTCATATGTATCCCTTTCCATGAATTCAAAGGAAACCCTTTTGATATGTTCAATGACTTCAACTTCTTAGAGGACTGTGTCTATTTTCCTTTTTCATGCCAAGAATTTTGATGACCCAAACAGCTTATAGATCTCCTTGCAAACATGAAATCATTTTACCAAATTTAATTAAAGAGTGAAAGATACTTACTTTACAAGTGAAGATGAACTCTTCTACTTGATCACTTTGATGATGGTTGAAGAAGATGTATCAGTGCTCCCTCTTGGATGATCTTCCAAATGAAAAAGCTTTTCTTCAAGAGAGAAGGTTACTCCTTTTGATGAGGATGATTTGTTGCTTCTTCGAATGAACTTATTCAAGGACAAGGAGAAGATCCTTGCTTGCTTTATAGCCTTCAAGATGATGACAATGCCTTCTTGTCTTCAATATACTTCGACTTCTCTTGTAGTGTAGATCAAAACTGCTTCTAGGGTTTCGACTTTCTCCAAGATGATGTGATCTTCTTCTTTAAAGTCCTTCGAGTTATCTTGCCTTGTAGCCAACTTGATGAGGGTCTTCGTAGCCTTTTGATGATGACTATAGAAACAAAAGCCTTTGCTGTTGTAGACTGCTTCTTTGATCTAAGGTTTTATTCTTCAATGTAGATCTTGTTCTTTTGCTTTGATAGCCTTCAACTTGCTTTAATGCCTTTCTTTGACTTCAGCACCTTAACTATGATACCATGTTGAGAAATCTAGGGCAATGGTGTTAGTGATTTCTCTTTCATTAGTAACTGCTTGTGAATGCTTTTTACTTATTTTAGATTAGTATCTTCTTCTCGTTAGATTATTAGAGTTCTTTCTTCATCAAACAGTGACCAATGCATGAACATAAATACACAAGAGACACATCATGTAGGCTATAAGTCAGGGCCAAAACCTCCCTCTTTGAGAGGAAAACCCGCACAAATTCTTCTTATAGAGATTCTGATTGACGAATACCAAGACCAAGACCCTTGACCTATTAGCCACTCCAAGACCAAGACACTAGTCCTCTATTCTTCTTCTTGATTCCTCCTTTTTTTCGACCTTCTTCACTCTGAGATCATCTCTTCAACGAACTGTAGATATACTAGTCTTGGCACCGAGACTTGTGAATATATTGTCATCAAAATGTGACCTCTGCAGTATCACCAAAACACAGTGATACATCATTGAACAATAGTTCCTTAATTAGACACAGCTTCGTTATTCCTTCATCACTTCTTGCTGTCCCTTAACACATTCGAACTGTCCTTCCTTTTCATATGACAGACCTTCACTATCTTTATCCGAGTTGCCTTCCTTTCTGTAATCTGAATCCAGGCTTAATTAACTGTAATGAACTCAGAGTAATCCGAGCTCTAAACTCTGTTTTCTGAACTGAAACCCGAATTATTTAACTGTAATATATCCGAGCTTCCTGTCTGAGGTCATCCGAAACATGTTCTCTGTAATCTGGTCCGAGTTCTGATCACTGTAATTACCCACCAAAAATTGCAGAGGATCTGAATTCCTGAATTGTTCTTATGCGAAGATCTAGCAGGGTATATATAGTAGTTTGTCTCCATAATAAGCTGACATGATCTATGAAGAGATGTGTCCCTTTAACTGTGAGCCAACATGAGTTCTAATTCTTACTTGAAGCCGACATGAAGAAAGGAGGATTGTGCTTGTGATTGGAGGGCTCTTTAGACATAGACATATACTCATATACTTTTTAGATATGCTCAAGAAGAGCCCTTCATACATGATATTAATTCTTAATGACAAATCCTAAGGCTCTCAGTGGGAGCCATTTAAAATAAAATCACTTGCTCATGAAACCCATGAAGCAAGGCTTACAAAAATTATTTTATTTCCATTACATCATCACAATTACATGTCATTATGAAGACCGAACCTAGTTACACTTTTCAACATCTTGTAGGTTGGTGCCTACAAACATTGATGCAAATTGAAGTTGGTGATTGCATTTACATTATAATTAAAAGAAGATTTGTGGTTTTTCTACCGTATGGGTATCCACGTGAATATCATGTGTTCAATGTTTTATGTGAATGGTGTATCATTTCGTGAGTGAATATGTTTGAATATGTGTATTATCCTGATTCCCAACAAAATGAAGAACCAACATTTTTCCATGTATCAACAAGTAGTTGATATTCTAACCAAGCCCTTGGCAAAAAAGACGTTTGGGCTTTCAGATACTGACTTTGATTGGTGCAAAATTCTTTTCTCACTAAGAGGGAGTGTTGGGAATTACAGCTCAAGCTGAAATTTCTACACAAGTTCAGTAGGAATGTGCAAGAAGTAGTTTGAAATATTTCCAAAAAGTAATTATATTTTTGGAAAAGTAATTCTAATTTTGTTAGTAGAAAAAAATAAAGTCTTGTATTTAGCAGTTGAGTCTAAAATTGTATCTCATGCATAACTTAGACTAAGATCAACCTTAAAAATAGATTCTCAACTAAAAATATAAAGACAAAGCAAGGTAGAGACTTTCAATACACTTCAGCAGATGAACAGGTTGAGCAATAGAGAGGGAGAGAGAGCAGGAAGCCAAGAAACAAACATTCCCAACAGCATGCATTCCCATAGAAAAATCCATACAGTAGTAGAAATAGCACCTATGCATCCATACAGCCATACACAATACCCTGAGAACAGTCTGTATAAGCATTTGTATAGTTTGTACAGATAGGCTATACATATGTACAACAATGGCTACGTTTAGTTCAAGGTGTTTTTGGTATCTGTGCAGTGTTATTTTTTGGGTGGCATGTGGAGGTTTCCTTGTAAGGTTTTTTTTAACAAATGAAAAGCCAATTTGAAGAAGTAATTAGCTGTGCATGTGTAAAAAAAAAGTTTCCACTATTTAATTTTTAGTTATTGTGTGATTGATGCTATGGTCTAAAATTTAATTACAACATTTATTAAATTTAGTAATATGCTTGTTCGATTGAGATGATGAGGACATTAGTCACCTAGGACTTGAAATTTTCACATTAGAGAGGTGCAAGTTTATGTGAGAGAGAACTTGGCTTAAGGAGAGCCACACCACTTGTCCAATTTTCCTAGACACTTCCCCTGTGATTGTTTATGTATTGACCACTATGTGGATGTTGAGGTGTTCTAGTAGGGTTGTCCACTTGTACACTAAATATCTCTTGGTATTGCCCCCAAGAGCACACTACCATAGAAATTGTAACTACATTTGTTTATTGATGGTGCGCTTTGGATAGAGGAGGTCTATTACTCTCATTGGTAGAATCTTCAACATGTTTCATGGTTGATCTAGATGAGAGCTCCCCATTTGCAAACATTTTAATCTGGTTTAGCCTTCCAACATCCATATTGGTGCACTTTTCATGACATCTTTTGCCTTGATTGAGGAGCACCCTAGTTTATGTGGGCAATCATAACATTGGGATGGTATGTTGAGGTGATTGGCTCCTTGTTTGATGGAGCATTTCATTGGTCATCATCTTAGAACACTGTTGAGGAGGTTTAACTACCTTACACATTTTTCTAGGTTGCTACACCTTTTTACACATGGTTTTCGGAGGATTTGATGGTTTTTTGTGCATTGTTCACATGGTGTCACGTGTTTTTAAAGCCATTTCATGCTTTTACTAGAGAGCATCCTAGCTTTCATGCACATTCTCCAAGGGTGTATCATTTATGGAGGAAGTTCTTGACCTTCGTATTAAGATAAGCAAACTTTACTTCAAGTAATTCAATGTGACTTTGCACTTCTTCCTCCATTTCTTTCCTCGCATGATTCATGAGACTGAGGTCCACCATAAACTATGTATAATCTCCAACAACATTGTGCAAAATTTGGTTTTAATACCAACCTAATCCTAATCAAGCATAAGTAGATATAGAGCATCCACAGTAATGACCGTGGTGAATTAATATTGTATACACAAAACCTAACTTATGATGTAGTGAGTTATTTAGCAATTCGGACGAATAGAAAAAAGAAATCAAGAAACAACATACAATTGGACACGAAAGAATAGCCTATAACTCAACCCTAAATTCTCTATAAAAGAATAACTTTGTACAACATGACATGAACAATGTGAAGATTTTACAATCCTCTTATCTATCAACCAACTATGACCATAATGAACTAAACCACTTTACTGTGAGAAATTGAGGTGTAAATAATAAAACCTGAGACAAAAAATTTCATAGTGCCTAATCAAATACAGAAATAGATTAACATACAAGTTTTAAGAACATGAAGAAATGGAGAAAAAGGAGACATCAATGGGCATCCTCTGTAAATGTTTGTTGAGTTATACATCCATGTCAACATGCATACATGAAGCTATGTTGTGTGATTGTGAATTAAGCATTTGAAGGGCTATAAGCCTATAAGACAATGCTACAAACAAAGTCAATAGCCTATGCCACCTTACTTGGCTTCCCAAAATTAGTCGTGGATTTAGTAGAGCCAAGTTTCAAAATTCTAGAAAGAATTTTTGCCTTCCAAGTGTCTCTTAGGCACTTCTAAGAAGTGGTTGTGTAGTAAGGGAAGAAGAGGATAGACAAATGGATCACTAAGCCCTTAGCTCTAGCGACCAAGTTCCAAATTTGCACCAAAATCCTAGCAGAAACTCATGTATATTAATCATCTTGATGGGTTGCCTATAAAGCATCATATACACATTTAAAAAAGGTACTGAGGAATTATTTTCGGCCAAAGCAGGCAAAGAGAAAGTGTTTAACATAGTTAACTAGCAACTCTATTGCACTCCAAGAGATTGCGGTAGCTTGGATATTATTCAAAAGAATATTCAATCCCGAGCACAATGTATCAAGTGGGTGGTTCACGCTGTGGAGAGCAGAGAAGCCTGCATGGTCTTTCCAAGGCATCAAATTCAATAGTATTTGCAACTTAGATTGTGTGCATGGCCAAGGATATCTATACATACTATTCTACTCACTCCTCGTGTTAATATTTCTAGTACTTTTGTTGTTCAAAGCATTTGCAAGGCTCGGGAAGCTACAAACCCTTCCTTTCTTGAAAAAGGAGGCATTTCTTCAATCCTACCTATCATTCAATGGTCATTACCTTTAGTGATCACCTCTGATTCTTTTTTAGGGGAAGCCATTGGTTGAGTCCTCTTAGTTCTCAGCCTTACAAGTCTTTAGGCATGGCATTCAATCTACTAATGATATTTAGATGGCACCTCCAAATCTTGCCTTAGGCCAAGGTTAAGAGGTTTGCACTAGCTAATATTGATAAATTCATCTTGGATTACACCAAGGGTTTATTCCAGAGAATTTGGTGTTAAATATTGGCCTCCCAGAGCCTTAAGCCTGGTTACTAGACTAGCAATGGGGAAATACTACAAATTTCTCCCATGATAATCCAACACTGGGGTACAAGTGGCTATACTCCAAGGCATCCTTCAGAGTTAATCGAACAAGCTTTGTACATTGAAATCCAAATAGATATTTGGTTATTTAAACAATGCAATATTTGTTAGTCAATGTCAAAACCCAAAAAATAATCCTTTATCTAGTGTTTAGCTATAATAGGTCTCCCATTAAATAAGAGATTAACTTACATGGGTGTGTACCACCCAAACTATCCCCAATGTGTGAGAGTCAAAACATTTAAGCACCTCTTTTGGTTCTATCCTTTCACAAAGGTTGCATGGCCCTGCGCTCAGTCCCTATGCCAATGATATATCCCAACTTTCATTTCATGGAAACAAGGTCATTTCATGGCAAGTTGCCTTATTGGGTGACCACTTGATATGGCTCATTGAAATCTAGCTTGCATGGATGCTTATCAAAGCTAAGATCCTCTTTAGGCTTCAGAAATAGTGAAATGATGTGTTGTTTAATGTAAATGTCTCATCACACGTCTTTCCATGGTATGATGGTACGTTCATATCTACAAACTATTGACATAAATTAGAATGCAAATGTGTAAAGTGTGGCTCAAGCTGGAGAATTCACAGCAATTGCTTGACTACTAGCAAGAAGTCCCATGCACTATCAGCAGAGTGCTCTCTGACTCACCTAGCCTATCTAGCTCACATGGCCTAGATAGCCTACCTAGCTAAGTAGTCTGGCATGGTTCTACAATGTCCAATCACAATAGGCACCGCCACTGAACAAGTTGATGAGTGCATGAGGGGCACAAGCACACATCCAGAGTTGGTGGTCAGCCCCACCATGCAAGGAGAAATAGTTCTCGAAATTGGTTCGCGTTGTACCAGAGAGGCCGAAGCCGCCATTGCCTCCTATTGATGGGTGGGACCCAATAAAGCCTATTGATGTCAACCCTCCTATCTCAGATTGGGGCATTCCCCGAACAACCATGACTAGCCTCCTCCTGCAGCAGGCGTGGTTACTTCTTAGTGTTATCTACTCCACCAGATGGCCTTTGGGTTTTGTGTTTATGGATAGTATGAAACAGACTCTATGTGAGTGGATGCTTCGGTTGTGCTAGCCTGTTGTTTTTTTAATTTTTTAACTTGCTTGTGGATACTACATTTACAACCCACATTTTTTGTATTGAACCTTGTACATGTTGCTATTATTAATAGTTGAAGGAAGCTTTAGTTCAAACCAAATAAATATCACACCGAATTTGAAATTTTTGTGGGGCGACTGCTCGATGGCCAGCTGGTGTAAATGAATGAATGAATGAAATTTTAACGTCCACGAGACTAGATATAGTCTATGGGACCACTAGCTTCCCTGCTTTTAGCCTTTTGCAATTCAATCCTCTTATTATTCAAATTAATGATGAGCTGACCCAACCTTATAACAGTCCCCTCACTGAAAAGACAATGCCAAGGAACCGACGTTAACATATTGTTGTAACTGTCTCTCATGTCTCTAAAAGCATCACATTCCAAAATGAAATGTTTTTCCGATTCCACTGCCCCATAAGTGAAAAAGTACACACCCACTCTTCCCAAGTTTCTTTAGGTCTTTTCCACCAACCTGTTTCGCACCGTAGTTGATGCGAGTTAGTTCTTAATTGAGCAATATGAATCTTTGCTCTCCATGGAATGCTACCTCCAATGTACTCTTTTTGTTGGAGATCACACGTGGGTTTGAATTCTTGAACATAGTACTTATTCTTTCTACCCAACTCTTTTCCCCATTTATGCTTACGAAACTTCTCCATAACATAACTCTTTAAATCCTTGCTATTTGTGGGACATGCATTGAGGTAAAATATTCCATTTTTGCATCCATTTGTTGTTTTGTCTCATCCATGATTTCTTTCTTTCACTCATTCCTTCATTGAAGATAACTTTAGGCCATCTACCTTCTCCCATTTGCTCAATTCTCTTAAGATAACTTATGAGACGCACCATAACAATTGCTTCGATGGAAGTTGCTCTTGTTTCACTCAGCATTATCACATAAAAAACCGAACTTTTTATTTTAAACTTGCTCATGACCAAATGTTTTTGGATTTTCTCAATTTGCTTCCATTATGAGACAAGGATGCTGCTAGCCCACAATTCACACCCATATAATATCACTGGACAAACTAGGGGCCCAAAAAGCACTTTAATTGTTTTCCAATCCCATAACTTTGCCTCTCTACATCTGTTTTGAAGAGCATATAATGCTTTCCACCCTCCTAAAATTCTCTTCTTTCTGTAGTGCTCCCAATTAAGCTTGTTGCTAAAATCAATCCCAAGCAGTGTGGAAAAAGTCGGGAATAAATCCCGATTTTTTTATTTTTTTGGCTGGCCGATTAAATCCCGATTTTTTTATTTTTTTGGCTGGCCGATTAATTTTGCCGACTTTTTCGAAAAACTCCCGACTTTAACGACTTTTTCAACTTTTGGACCCTTGCCGATTTAATCCCGACTTCGACTTTTTCCACATTGATCCCAAGGTACTTGTATTCATTCACTTCTTCAAGAATGTTGCCTTCAAAGAAGAGCATATGCTAGCTCTGCTTCTTTTTATTTGAGAAAATCATAATTATGGTCTTGTTGATATTGACTTGCATCCCCATTGCTTTACAAAAATGCTCAAGGGTATAAAGGTGCATCTGCAATCCCTGGGCCGCTTTAGCAATCAATACAAGGTCATCAGCATATAAAAGAAGTTTTATCACAAAATTCCCTAACCAAACACCATCCCCACCTTGTAGATTTAGCCACTCTTCCAAATTATCAATATATAAACCAAAAAGAGTTGGTGATAAAGGGTAGCCTTGCTTGACTCCGATGTCACTTCTAAAGCTTTCTGAAATGCCTGCTGAAGTTCTACTTTTGACTTTCACCTCTTCATAAAGCCTATGGACAGCAACTCTATAATGCAAAGGAATTTCAAGTTCTTCCATTCCACTCCACAACTTATCTCTAAGGATCGTGTCAAATACCTTTTTGAAGTCAACAAAGCAGCAAAATACTTCTTCTTTGCCCTCCCAAACCTTTTCAATAATGTGTCTCAACGTGATACCATGATCTACTGTAGAATGCTTCAGCCTAAAACCTGTTTGCCCTTTTGCCTCTTTTCTTTGACTTCCGCCCACTTACCGATTCTATTTTCCACCATGCTGCTGAAGAGCTTTTCAAACAAAGGATTGATCATAATGGTTCTATAGTTGGAAGGATTATTTATTAATGTCTCCACTTTTAAAAAGGGGTATTGCTAGACTAGTTGTCCAATCTCTTGGGAATCCTTGCCGAATGACGCTGTTGAATATTTCCATGATGTGCGGTACAAGAATGTTCTTTCCCCACTTTAGATATTTTGCTTGAAGTTCAACCAAGTCCTTTGCCTTTCCTATTTTCAACTTCTTAATTCCTGTCTCTACTTCCTGTGTTAAAATCGACAACGAGGGCCAAACTCCACATGGGTTATCTTATTTATGACAACTGATATTTTTCTTCGATTCCTCTCTCCGAGAGGTGTAGGATTGATCTAAAGATCATCCGATTTTGACATGTACAAATGAAGATATGAATTTATTTTGATTATGGTCAAATTGTCAAGGTCGGCCAGCAAACTTATGTAGGCTCAGAAGCCCAACAATCACGTCTATTCATCCTCAACGTTGCATATAAATAGAAGGTGACTTAGCCTCATTTGGACACACTCATCTTCACACTTCTCTCTCTCTCTCCTCATTGATTGGGTACGGATTTCTCAGCCTCTCTCTCTCCACACATCCAAAATTTCAGGAGAGTCAACTTTCAGGAGGTCGAAATTTCAAGAGAGCGAAATTTTAGGATGCCAAAATTTCAGGAGACTGAATTTCTGGACAGTTTGACCAAGTGTTGACCAGCATGCATTGACCTCCTTTGATTGCATTTTTGTGAGGGCTATCTCTGTTTGGGCAGGCCACATTTCTAGGCATAGAAATTGAGGCTAAATGTTGACTGTTGACCAGCGTTGACTGCAGCTAGGGCTGGCCGCAGGTGGTCTATTTGACCAGACTTTGACAAGGCTGAATTTCACTGTTTTGAGGGTTGTTTTATCTTGTTGCTGTTTGGAGGCCAAAGTTGACTGATTTGTTGAGGGTCAAATTTTCCCTGTTGACCAGTGTTGACTTTTTTGGTTAGGGCTCTTTTGTTGCTGTTATAAATTATCAGATTTGTAAATTGTACTATCTCCCTCTGCTGTACTATTAAAGGCTAAAAGAAGATTTGATCCAAGGGTTTCCCCACATTGGGGTTTGTCCCTGGCTGGTGCCACATCTTATGTCCTCTTGTCTTGGCTTGTCTTCTACTGTTTATGTTTATGTTCTATCTGCAGTTTACTATCATGTTGATGTGATTGCTAATTTGAATATTGATACTGGGCTAATAAAGAAATTGAAGTAAAATTGCTCTAAACCATAAAACATACCATTGTTGCCTAAAATTAACATGGCATCAGAGTTGAGGTGAAGACAAAGCCCAAGCAAGAGTGAAAGAGCAATCACCAAAGACAGTTGGACAAGGACAAAAGGTTCAATGGGTTCCTCATCCTACTTCCCGGCTAAAGACAAGCTCCATGATAAATCTGACTATCATGGATGGAAGATGTCTCTTGATTTGACCTTGGAAGAAAAAGAAGTGATGGACTATGTGCAGGGTAAAATCCCTAAACCTCCTTCAAATGCACCGACTGCTGCAAAGACCAAGTACAATAGGGCTGAAGTCAAAGCAAAGAAGATTATTAGGGATTCCATTGACAAGCATTTGGTGGCCTACATCTCTGAATTGAAGACCTCCAAGGAGATCTACGACAGGTTGGTCAGCATGTTCAAGGTTAATAATGTTAATCAAATTATGTTTCTCAATAATAGGTTGAAGGACATTAAGAAGGGCAAGGACAAGGATATTCAATCCTATTTCTTGAGGATTACTACGATCAAGAATGATCTACTCTCAATTGGAGAAGTCATTCCTGGCAGGGAACTTACTCTCACCACCCTTGGAGGACTCCCACCTGAGTGGTATGTATTTAGAACCACCGTCCTCAACAATGATCAGATTCCAGGGTTTGAAGAATTGATGTCGAGATGCATTCAAGAAGATACAAGAATGGTGGAGCAAGAGAGGAGAAATAATGCGGGGTTTAAAGGTCATTTCCATGGAAAGCCTAGATCTAAGGGAGGAAGGAAGGGCAGGTGCTTTGTTTGCAATAAGTTTGGCCACTACGCAAGGGAGTGTCCAAATAGAAGAGACACATCGCATGATGATGATCACAATCATTCCAAGGGCAAATTCAAAAACAACGATCAAAGGAATGGCAGGTCCAATGGCAAAGGAAAAAGGAATGCGAGACATAGAGGACATTGTCAACCTTCCAAAAAATCAAGGAACTCCAAGTATGAAGAATTAAATGTTGTTAACAATAAGCAAAAAGAGTACTATCTTATATTGGCCCTCTCCATTGCCTCTCCTCCAAACACTTTGCGAAATTCGTTGATTGATAGTGATGCCTCAAGGCGCTTCACCAAATAGAAGGAAGCCCTCTCTAATCTGATAGAAAAGGATACAAACTTAGAGATCATCCTTGGAGACGATGCCACCTATCCTGTGAAGGGAGTAGGGAATGTTACCCTTCAATTGAATCAAGGCAACACTATTCATTTGCAAGAAGTATTATATGTACCTGATCTCAAGAAGAACTTGGTGTCCATTTCAGCCATGGAGGACAAAGGATTCAAGGTGGCATTCATCGATGGAAAGGTATGTGTTTGGAAAAGAAATTTTAAAGATGCTTTTACTCTTGGGCTGAGGGTTGACGCTTTGTATCAAGTTGGAGGAAGTCCATTGGGAGCCATGTCTTGTGACACATCTTTACAATCTGAACTATGGCACCAGAGGTTTGCCCATATTCATTATAAGGCCCTACTTGATGTGAGACAAATGGTGACAGGTATGCCCGAGTTCAAAGTAGAGCATAAAGGTGTACGTATGGGATGTGCCGAAGGAAAAATTACAAGGGGACCATTCCCCTCGAGTAATAGCAAGACCACAGATATATTGCAATTGATCTACTCCAACATATCTGGTATGATGCCTGTAAACTCTTTGGGAGGATACTTATATTATCTCACCTTTATGGATGATTATTCTCGGAAGACTTGGATCTACTTCTTGAAGAAGAAGGATGAAGTGTTCACCTGGTTCCGACACTTCAAAGCCTTGATTGAAAACCAATCCGAGAAGAAAATCAAGATATTGAGGACCGATAATGGGACCAAGTACGAATCCAATGAATACCAAGATTGTTGCAAAGAAGCCAGCATTAAGAGGGAGACTACAACGCCATACACTCCTGAGCAGAATGGTGTGGCTGAAAGAAAGAATCACTTTATTGTAGAAGCAAATCGTGCCATGCTTCATGATCAAGGCCTTCCGAAGTTCCTATGGGCTGAAGCTGCAAATACTGTTGTGTATGTTCAAAACCGATGCCCTCATCAAGCCTTGGACTCCAAGACTCCCGAAGAAATATTCACTAGTAAGAAACCCAATGTCTCTCATTTTAGAATTTTTCGAAGTCCCATATATTTTCATGTGCCGAAAGAGAAAAGAAGCAAATTGGGTGCATCTAGGAAGAAAGGAATCTTTGTGGGCTATAGTGAAAATTCTAAGGGATATAGAATTTATGTGGCTGGTCAAAAGGAAGTTGAGATAAGTCATGATGTCACCTTCGACAAAGATATGGCCCTCAGGAAGATCAACAACCTTCCTATCCTAAGGAAGGACAAAGAAGCTGACACCGGAAATCAGGGTGCAAAAGAAGACGAAATGATGCCTAATGTTGATGAACCTATGGATCCTATTGATCCTCCACCTCATGAGCTCTCCTCCTCCAAAAGGAGACCCTCATGTGAAAATTCTATTATTGCAACAACTGATTTACTTTTCCTACTTATTTCACCATAAGTTATTCATGAAATTACTTCAATAAACATTAAAATAAATATTACTGCAGATATCACATCGTAATATAGAAACAAACATATGCATAAGAATCAACACATTGACACAGTTATTTTGGACTAATGTCCCTGGAAAAAACCCAATGTCAGAAAACCAGTGCAGCAAGGGAGGATTTTATTATTCAGCAATTTTCTAGTACAATAGGGTGCCAAATTGGCTTACCCACAAATAGACCAATTCTTCAGCACTTCTTGTGAGCCCAGCATTAGCCCTACTGACCTCTGCGTAACCTGAAACCCTCTGCGTTAGCTTGTTGAGCTTCTGCGCAACCTCTCTGGCCTTCTGCGTCACTCCTGCAACCTCTGCGTGGATGACACAAGCCCTGTTGACTCTACGCAGTCTCTGTTGTCTCTGCGTGGTTCCCTTTGGCCCTGTGTCTGCCTTTTCTACCTCTGCGCTGATCTCCCATCTCTCTGTTCCGTACTTGTTGCCTCCTGACTACTCTCCAGACCACTGGTTCAATTTCTTAGCTAAACTTGCTCCAGAAATTGAACTGACTGGTCTCCCTCAGTGTGTTCTCCAAGTGCCCCTCAAGCCTACTCTTATACTTTTCTTGTTGACAAATCAACGGCCAAGATTAAATCCCTAATCACAACTAAGATTAGATCTAGCTTGATCCATGACTTTTGGACCATTCTAACACAGTTTCATATTAATTTACATTAATATTTTATTTTCCCTAAGTTTAAACTTAGGGATTACATTAAAAATATTAATTATTTTAATATCTCCCAAATTGTTTAGAATCTGCCCAAACCCTTTCTGGGTATTGGAGATCTCATGTGCCTTAGCCTCTCCACCAAGTTTCGTGGCTAGAGCAATTCCGATGCTACCCCAAATCAACACTCCCTCTTAGCGAGGACTGTGCTCTGACAATACTCCTCACTGAGCATCACCATGATCATCCGGCATCAGTTCTTGTGCTGATGCTAAGCCTTCCTACCCAACATCCTCTACACTGTTGTATCCTGTACTATTGCCCATGGCTCTGCCACTGCTGCATCTATACAATAACTCCCTATGCATCTGTGCTGTTGTTGGTCTTTGCTCCCAACACTGCATCTGCACTGCAACTCCCTCTTCATTCGTACTGTTAACACACTCATTTCTACTTCTGAAAGGGGTTCTTTACCATCCCCATCTTTTCCCTGTAGTCAAATTTTGACTTTCCAAGGGCCTTGGTGAGGATATCTACCACCTATTCTCCTATAGGAGTGTAGCTCAACTGTACAACTCCTCGTTGGACACAGTCTCTAACAAAGTGAAACCAAATATCAATATGCTTCGACCTATCATGAAACATTGGATTCTCGGAGAGTTTGATGCAACTCTGATTATCACACATGATCCTGGTTGCCTCCATATTTCTTCTGAATAGGTTCACTAGCATTTTTCTAAGCCATATGGCCTCACATGAAGCTATGCTTGCTACCATATATTTTGCCTCAGATGAGCTCAAAGCCACAGACTTCTATTTCCTACTGCACTGGGAGGTCATTCCTGATCCAATGCTGAAACAGTACCCAGAGGTACTTTTCCGATCCACTCAACCTGATATCCTTCCCTTTGGTGTATAAGAGCCCATAATCAATTGTTCCCTGTAAATACCTGAGAACGTGTTTGGTTGCTACCCAGTGTGCCCTCTTTGGTTCCACCATGAACTGACTAAGGGTGTTGACAGCGTAGCAAATATCTAGCTTGGTACTGACCGGATACATCAGGGACCCTATGAGCTGCCATTATAGGGTGGGATCGACATCCTTGTCTTCTGATGCATCAATCTTCTTCCAGTTGGTGATCATTTGCATACCCATAGGTCTACAGTCTCCCATCTTGAACCTTTTCAGGATTTCTGTAACATACCTCCCTTGCCCAAGGAAGATTTCTCCTTCCTGCTGCCATACTTCCAACCCTAAGAAGTAGTGCATTCGTCCCAGATCCTTCATATCGAACTCTGTGGCTAGATTCTTCTTGCAATCCTCAATGAGTCTGGATGATACTAAGATAAGCGGCTCGTTCTCTATGACCAGATGGTAGAGATTCAGATCCGCGTCACTCTTGACAAACCCCATCTTCTGCAAGTAGCCATCTATTCAACCATACCACGCTCTCGGTACCTGCTTCAGCCCATACAAGGCTTTCTTCAGTCTGCATACATGAGACTTCTTCTCATGAGTTTCAAAGCCCTCTGGTTGTTCAATGTATACCTCTTCTTCTATTACCCGGTTCAGAAATGTCGTCTTAACATCCATCTGATGGATCTCCCATCCCATCTGGGCTACAAGAGATATCACGATCCTAATAGATGTATACCTGGCTACTGGGCGAAGGTTTCCTCATAGTCAATCCCTTCCTTTTGAGCATACCCCTTAGCCACAAACCTGGCCTTGTATTTCTCAACACTGTCATCTGCAGCATATTTGATCATGTAGATCCATCTTGAACCTACCACAGATCTATCTTGAGGTCTTGACACCACCTCCCAGACATCGTTCACCATTATGGAGTTATACTCCTCTACCATCGCATCTAGCCAGACCTGATGTTGAGCTGCCTCCTTGAAACTGGTAGGCTCTCCATCCTGAGCTACTAACGCCTGATATCTGTCTCGCTGTTTTTGCTCCCTCTTACTGTTCCTTAGCTCACCGATGAAGTTCTCTCCATCACACAGAATCTGACGAAGTTCCCTGCTAGTTCTTCCTCTGCCAGCAGGTGCTTTTGTTCACTCCTCCTCCTCATCCTGAGAATCTTCCTGACTTGAGAAAGAATTCTTCACTTTTGTTGGTTGAAGAGGCATGACCAACGGATCCTCTTTCCACTGCTCCTCGGAAGGCATTTAGCAAGATCTTCTGAAAGCTTTGTCCTCCATGAACTTTACATCTCGTCGTACTACTACCTTCCTGCTCCCTGGAAGATAGATTATGTATGCCTTAGCGTTCTCGCTATATCCCACCAGATATCCCTTTTCTGCAGTATGATCCAACTCCTTCCTCTTTTCTTCAGGTATGTAGCAATATGCTAAACTCCCAAATATCTTAAAATGACTGACTTCAGGTGTCTTCCCAGTGAAAACTTTCTCTGGAGTAATCTTGCCCAATGCCCGATGAGGAGTCTTGTTCTAAACGTAGACAGTTGTTTTGCATGCTTCCGCCCACAGGAATTTTGGCATATCCTGATCATACAGCATGGCCCTAGCTACTTCTACAACAGTCCTGTTTTTTCTTTCTGCCACCCCATTCTGCTTCGGATTGTAGGGAGTTGTCCACTCTCTTTTGATGTCCTCCTTAGCACAATAATCAGTGAAGTCCTTATCGACATACTCTCCACCATTATCTGAGCACAAAACTTTTATTTTCTTCCCAGTCAGATTCTCCACCAGAACCTTGAACTCCTTGAATCGACAGAAAACCTCATCCTTGGTTTTTAGAAAAGAAATCCAAGTTTTCCTCGAGTGTTCATCAATAAAGGTAAGGAAATACTTAGCACCACTGAGAACTTTGACGGACATAGGTCCGCAAATATCTAAGTGTATCAATCCTAGTACACTCTTGGCCCTGTGTTTGCTCCTAGGAAATACCGCCTTGGCATACTTTGCTAGAGTGCATCCCTTGCATACATCATCTTGTTCCGTACTTAGATCCGGAACTCCTGTTACAATGCTTCTGAGAATTCTCAGAGCTCCATGGTGCAAGTGACCCATCCTTCTGTGCCATAGTTCATTCAAGTCCTTGTCCCCATGACTGCCTATTAGTGCCATTGGTGATTCTAGTTGTAATCTATACAACCGATTACTTTTGATCCCGATCTGCACGTTCTTTTTCCACCTCGAGTGTTTGACGTATACCTTTTCCTTGATGAAGTAGACGTCATAGCCCTTGCCTTATAGTTGTGACACGGAATGTAAGTTCATCCCAATCCTGGTACATGTAGCACATTTGTGGCACAGAACCACTCTCCCGATTCTGTCTAAAAAACTATGGTACCCTTCCCTACTGGAGTACACTTTGCCTTGTTCCCCATGGTGATCTGAAAGTTCATCTTCTCTTCTCAATATTCTGAGAAACACTCCCTGATTCCCATCATATGCCACGAGGCTCCACTGTCTATATACCATACTTCTGATGATGCAACACTAGTTATGCACGCCACTTCTTCTTCCAACCTAGAAGCCAACATAGAGAAATCGAAATCTCTTTCTCTTGTACAATATTTTGAAAATCTGTGTGAGTCCCTGAGGTGGATGCCTCTGCATCGTGGTCTCGACCCATAATTGATTTTCCCTTTCTGTCTTTGATTACTTCCTCTGGTACCATGTGAAAATTCTATCACTGCAGCAACTGATTTACTTTTCCTACTTATTTCACCATAAGTTATTCATGAAATTACTTCAATAAACATTAAAATAAATATTGTTGCAAATATCACATCATAATACAGAAACAAACATATGCACAAGAATCAACACATTGACACAATTATTTTGGACTAATGTCCCCAGAAAAACCCAATGTCGAAAAACCGGTGCAGCAAGGGAGGATTTTATTATTCAGCAATTTTCTAGTACAACAGGGTGCCAAACTGGCTTACCCACAGATAGACAAATTCTTTAGCACTTCTTTTGATCCCAGCATCAGCCCTACTAATCTCTGCGTGACCTAAAACCCTCTGCGTCAACTTGTTGAGCGTCTGCGCAGCCTCCCTGGCCTTCTGTGTCACTCCTGCAGCCTCTGCGTGGATGATGCAAGCCATGTTGGCTCTGCGCAGTCTCTCCTGTCTCTGCGTGGCTCCCTCTGGCCCTGCGTCTTCCTTTTCTACCTCTGCGTTGATCTCACGTCTCTTTGTTTCATACTTGATGCAACCTGACTGCTCTCCAGACCACTGGTTCAATTTCTCAGCTAACCCCGCTCCAGAAATTGAACTGACTGGTCTCCCTTAGTGTGTTCTCCAAGTGCCCCTCAAGCCTCTTTTATACTTTTCTCGTTGACAAATTAACGGTCGAGATTAAGTCCCTTACCAATGACTAAGATTAGATCTAGCTTGATCCATGACTTTTGGACCATTCCAACACAGTTTCATATTAATTTACATTAATATTTTATTTTCCCTAAGTTTAGACTTAAGGATTACATTAAAAATATTAATTATTTTAATATCTCCCAAACTATTTAGAATCTACCCAAACCCTTTCTAGATATTGGAGATCTCATGTGCCTTAGCCTCTCCACCAATTTTCGTGGCTACAGCACATTCGATGCTACCCCAAATCAACACCTCATGGCTTAGGGAGACTCTCGAAGATGTCGAGAGACACATTGCACCAAGGGGGACTTTCCATGAAAGCAAGAAGCCGAACAAGTATCAAGGATATTTGACCGCCATGAGCACTATCATTCAAAATGAGCCTTCATCATTCGAAGAAGTCGTGAAGCATCAAGTATGGAAGGATGTTATGAATGAAGAATACAAGTCAATTATGAAGAATGACGTCTAGGATGTGGTCTTTAGACCCCAGAACAAATCGGTTGTCACCTCTACGTGGCTCTACAAAATCAAGCATGGAGTTGATGGAAGTGCAGACCCTCTCATTCACAAATGTAAGAGGGAGTTGGCTTCTGAATTTGAGATGAAGGACCTAGGACTGATGCACTATTTCCTAGGGTTGGAGGTCAGGCAAAAGCCAGGTGAAATATTCCTCTCTCAAGGAAAATATATTGTGAAGATATTGGAAAGATTTGGGATGGTGGACTGCAAGCCTGTGACTACTCCGATGGAACTTAACTTTAAGAAATTATGTGGTAGTGCTGCTGGACCTGAATTGTGAAATGCTTCTGAGTATCGTCAACTCATAGGAGCACTAATGTTCTTGGTGAACTCCCGTCTGGACATATGTTTTGTAGTTAACATATTGAGCCAATATATGGTTGAGCCTCATCATATACATTGGATTGGTGCCAAGAATCTTCTGAGATATCTTCAGGGCACAATCACTCATGGTCTGAGATACACTCCCGGAGATGTGAGGTTGCATGGTTATTCTGATGCTGATTGGGCTATCAATGTGGTGGATCGCAAGAGCACTTTTGGATGTTGTTTTTCTTTGGGTTCTGCTTCGATATCTTAGATGAGCAAGAAGCAAAAATCGGTTGCCTTGAGCACCGCCGAGGCCAAATACATAGTTGTTATTATGGCCTCCTGTGAAGTTGTCTGGTTGAGGAAGCTCTTTAGTGAGTTGTTTGGACATGTGCTGGATACCACCGTGATCCTCTACAACAACCAGAGTGGGATCTGATTATCAGAGAATCTCGTGTTTCATGATCGCTCCAAGCATATAGATATCAGGTAACACTTTATCTGAGATATGGTACAACGAGGAGAAATAAGACTCCATCACATTGGGATTGATGAGCAAGTCGTCGATATTCTGACAAAGCCCCTGGGGAAGGTCAAGTTCTTGGCCTTCCGAGAACGAATTGGAGTCGTGGAGAGACCCTCTTATGAGGGTCCTGTATGAGATGGACATTGAGCTCTGGAAGCTCCGGGGGGCTTGGGGTACTTCTTGGAGAGATGAGCAACCATAGGGTGAGTGGTTCAGCCTTCCCCTAGTGGTTTGTTGTGTACAAGGTGAGTGGTTCAGCCTTCCCCTGCGATATCCCTTGGCGACATGTAGGTAGGATGAGTGGTTCATCCTTCTCCTGCTGAGACATCCTACCCATGCAGTCTGGGACTCATGGGAAGTACCTCTCATCTAGCCAATGAGGAGGGAAATGAGGATAGGGACCATAGTACTACTGATGGACGCATCATGTACTACCGTACTCCCTATGCTAGGATGACCAATATTGATCTGGGATCAATTGGAACTGACTTCGGGTTAGTAAGAGTGGTATGAGACACTCTCTTTTGATTGGAACTGACTTGAGGTCAGTAAGGGTGGTATGACACACTCTCCTTTGATTGGGACTGACTTCGGGTCAGTAAGGGTGGTATGACACACTCTCCTTTGATTGGGACTGACTTCGGGTCAATAGAGAATGGCATGATACATTCTCGATCACTTTTTCTTCTTCATAGTTAAGCAATGCATTTATGGCAGAGATAGTACAAATTGGCAAATGGATTAGTAGATGGAGTTCTCCCTAGTTGAGAGGGAGTGTCAGAATTGGCAATTAGGGCCAAACTCCACATGGGTCATCTTATTTATGACAACTGATATTTTTCTTAGATTCCTCTCTCCGAGAGGTGTAGGATTGATCTAAAAATCATCCGATTTTGACATGTACAAATGAAGTTATGAAATTATTTTGATTATGGTCAAATTGTCAAGGTCGGCCAACAAACTTATGTAGGCTCAGAAGCCCAACAATCATGTCTATTCATCCTCAATGTTGCATATAAATAGAAGGTGACTTAGCCTCATTTGGACAGGCTCATCTTCACACTTCTCTCTCTCTCTCCTCATTGATTGGATACGGATTTCTGGGCCTCTCTCTCTCCACGCGTCCGAAATTTCAGGAGACTGAATTTCTGGGCAGTTGGACCAAGCATTGACCAGCATGCGTTGACCTCCTTTAACTGCGTTTTGTGAGGGCTATATCTGTTTGGGCGGGTCACATTTCTAGGCACAGAAATCAAGGCTAAACGTTGACTATTGACCAGTGTTGACTGCAGCTAGGGCTGACCGCAAGTGGGCTGTTTGACCAAACTTTGACTGCGCTGAATTTCACTGTTTTAAAGGTTGTTTTATTTTGTTGTTTGGAGGCAGAAGTTAACTGAAGTTGACCAATTTACTGAGGGTCAAATCTCCCCTGATGACCAGCATTGACTTTTCTGGTTAGGGCTCTTTTGTTGCTATTATAAATTATCAGATTTGTAAATTGTACTATCTCCCTCTGTTGAACTATTGAAGACTAAAAGAAGATTTGATCAAGGGTTTCCCCACATTGGGGTTTGTCCCTGGCTAGTGCCACATCTTGTGTCCTCTTGTCTTGGCTTGTCTTATATTGCGTATGTTTATGTTCCATATGCATTTTACTATCATGTTGATGTGATTGTTAATCTGAATATTGATATTGGTATAATAAAAAAATTGAGTAAAATTGCTCTAAAGCATAGAACATACCATCGTTGCCTAAAATTAACATCCTATAATGTGAAAAGCTTTGTAGTTGCGTTGATCCTGAGAGGAGGCTCCTCATTTTTTTTCCTCATAGAGTTGTCTTGCATAGTCAAACCATTGATTGGTTGTAATATTATTTTCAATTTGCTTCTTCCTTGGTTGAAGTTCATGCCAAAAACGCTTTGGGTGATTCTTGCCTAGATATATTAACTCTTCTCGCCTTGTTTGCATGAACTCATCTTTTTTCCTTTTTAAAATCTGTTTAGATAACTTTACATTCATCTTCTCCTCGCCTGCATTTTTCAAGGTTTTTCTTGCCATTTTGCATTCCTCGTCAAACCATGCATTTACACGAAAACAATGATTCAAATTTCCTATTTTTTGCTCTTTCACACTTATCAAGTGCACTCTGAATTATATTTGTTAACACATGACTATTGAGGCTTTGGGAACCACTCTTCCGCTTCTGAATTGATCTCTCCAACATTGCCTTGAAGATAGTACAATTTTCCTGTGTAGAATAATTTTGTCCCTTCATATCGATTGTCGAGAACATTGAGTTTTCTTCCTATGTTGTCTTTCTTCTAATCAAGATAGCTTTATATAAACTGGGTTATGGTCTGATTTTAAGTCCCACATATGCTCTCCAAAATTAACATCTCGACCATTGGGGATTCTCCTCTTCAATGAGCCAAATAGGATGGTGATCTTCTTTGCGACAACAAAAAAACTAGCTTTTTGATTTGTTGTTCTAGCATTGAAATCTCCCACTAAAATAACTTCTCCCAGCTGAGAATATACAGCAATATCTTGCTTTGAAGCTGCATATGGGTCTTTGCTATCTCAACCCTTATTTTTGTAAGTTTTTGAGACGATGTGCAAAATAGCATGCTGCAATTCCATGTGGTTCTCATTCTCTGTTATTTTGAACCATAAATATTGTTTATTATAATAAAAGCTACCTATCTGTCAATCTATCTATTGCATGAATTATTGCATTGTGGGGCTACTGCCACATATTGAACCAAATTGGAAACGAATCGACGGTTAGGGCATGAATTATTGCATTGTGTGGCTATTGCCACATATTGAAGCAAATTGGAAACGAATCGACGGTTAGGGCTAGTAAGGTCACATATGCTCTTGCATAAATCAAGTTGCCTGTAGAGTAAAATATGCAGTCGTCAAAGCAAACTTTCAGGGAAAAAAATGTAAAGATACAGAAGTAATGAGATACTTACAGTGACATTGATGCCTTCGGGGGCCACACGGACCCGGCCAAGGAGGCCCAGAAAAGTGCAGTTATTTTGAAACCAATCGACGAGGGCGTCAGTATCTGGAATGTTTACATACTTATAGTATAGTAACACCCCGTGATCTTCGACTAGTTCGTTCTGAGCATCCTCTTCCTCCATGAATGACTTGATTTGGAGAACTACTATGGGAATTTTCTGAACTGTTGGCAGTTAAGAGGCGATTCAGTACTGATGTGCAGCTGAGAAAATGAGAAATAAGCGCAGATTATTCTCTGCTTTTATCACTGACCGTACTCTTAGCTAAACTTTAACGGGTAAAATAAGAGTAGGCAAGGTTTTAGATCTCGAATTACATCTCTCTCGGTGGGTCATGACTTTCCAGGTTAAAGTTCTAAATTTTTCGGAGAAGCGTACGTTTAACATAGTGACTTGTGTCAGATAGTGGTTTGTGGTTTAATAGCAAGATTAGCGGGGTGAAACCAACAAAACCGCAGTTCAAATGAAATTGACAAAATTAACAAACCGCTTGTCTAGCCCTCTATTATTAGTCCAAAGAGTTAGTGACTTATAGATCTCTTTAAAAAGAAAAGCTACCTACAGATTCACCAGCCCTATGTGAGTCCAAAGAGTTAGTGACTTCTAGATCTGTTCAAAAATAAAAATAAAATAAAAATAAAAATAAAATAATAATAAAATATAAAAAACATAATAATTGTGGCTATGTTTTAAAAATCATAAAACTAGTAATTTGTGGGTATGTTCAAAAATTATAATGACTTGTGGGTAAAATGCATAATGACTTATGCGTTTGGGTGGAGACATTAAGTGTGACTCTTTGGGAATTGGTAGGTTTTGAGATAATCTTAAAAGATATTACTAAATTTTAACTTTTTTTTTATAGTTATTTAATAAATTAGTTTAAGTTGTGTGAATTAGAATAATTTTTTTTCTTATTCACAAATATTTTATAATTTATTTAAAAAAAAATTATAATTTGTTTTATAATAACTAAAATTTATTATTTTAGTTATTATTGGAAATGAAATTTGGGATCTTTAGGATTTTATGTTTTTGTTGCAAAGTTTGGTTTAACCAAAATTTCACAAATATGTGTTTACATTGGTATAAGGAATAATAGAAAATTGGAGCAATGTAATATTTTCCATTGCAAATTTTGGGTTAACCAAAATTAAACAAACAAATAAGTTTACTCTTTTAGACTAATCCACTGCTTCACCACTTCATCGCTCGCTCGATCGCTTTCCACCGCTTGTTCATGAGCATGAAATAAGTACTTAACAGGTCACTAGAAAATAAAGAACCCAAGAAGTAGATTGTTGTTTGCATGATGATGAAGTAAGACATTCAACTTATCTTTGAAGGCTTCTTCAATACAAAACTGATAACTTCAAAGAAGTGCTTATCTCGCTAAAGAATTATGATTTCCCTTGAATATGTATGGAAATATGAAGCAAACAACCAAAAGGGAAGGCAGATAGGCATGCAAGTATGCAAGCAAGCAAATAGATAGATAAGAAATGGTAAGCATCATCTATTATTTAGTTTCCTTCTCATTCTATTTACTAGTATTTTTCTCTATATGGCTGAGGAAACTTCATGCTTCTTCTTTAAAGCCCTATTTTATCATAGGGCAATCAAGGAAGAAAGAAGATAAAGGTCCATGAGACTTACCAATCCTCTGTGCCTCCAAATCCTCTTCTCTTATCCTTCATCGAGGGTGGATCAACTTCACTTGATCCTTATGTTGTTGTGTCAACTCTATCAAATACAATAGCTTTGAAGCTGGAAGGGATGCTATAGGGTTTCAATCTATCTTTGCATATGTTGTCTCTACTTCCAACTCTATTGCTAGTTCTCTCACAAAAATGGATTTTGGACAAGGTGGTGGTGACTTTTGAATTGGTGTTGCTTTCACTGGTAAGTAGATGAAACCATTACCTCTTTCTTTGTAAGGTCAACAAGATCGATAGTATCAATGGGTGCTAGCTCGAATGTAGGGTAGGCTTACTTTGTGTCTATTGATGAGGAAGAAGACCATGCATATGCCTTTTAAACCCTTGCTTCCACCTATGCCTCCAGTGTTGGCAAATAAATTGCCTTCCCTTATGTTGCTTCCATTGGGTATGAAACCAATGCATTTGTAGTTGCCTCTGCCTTTGCTGCTATCTTACATGTTGCTTGCTCGAATACTACTCCCATTAACGTTGTTGCTACCAGTGAGGGTGGTGATAAGGAAGTTGGGACTAGTGAAGATGTTGGTTAAGATGGTTACATATGAAATTCAATATAAAATTAAATTGGTTTTACATCTTCATATGGATATCAATTTGCACTTGGAATAGGAAAGCGTGCTACTGGTTCTAAATCAACTTTTGGATCTACATGGATACATACCAAATATCCTCAAGAATACCATATATGATGAGTTCTTCATTTTTGAACTTATCAATGCCCATGTAGATGGTGTAATCACCTACCTATATCATGGTCTTGATACAATTTTACATCTTGCTTGTTGAAAGCCCCATTGCCCACAAATATAATCAAGCAGTATGAATCAAAGACCTTTTTTCCTCTACCAAATAATATCGAGGGCACCCAAATAAGGAACAAAGACAAAATTACTCCATCGCTCCTTAAAATATGGAGATATGATAGATAATTGTTTGTTGAATGATCAAAGTATTCCTCAAGATGTAGGGAGGAAAAGATGGCTCCTTCCTTACACCCAAAAGTCTTTTAGGAACAACAAGACCTCATGGGCATCCTAACCTTTGACTCATTATGATGGTTGATTTTGTAAGTTGCTTTAGCCATGGTGTTAATGGTGTTAGTGGTGGTAGCAACAATATATTTCGTGGCTCCCGTATTTAAGACAATAAACTAGCGTTAAGGGTGGAAAAACTTTTCTATGTTGCTTGTGGTAGTAAATTTGGTACATTGAAAGAAGAAGGATTAGCACCTACCTTTGCCCATGTTCTTGTGTTCTTTTCCTATCTGTAACAACCTTGGTCAAAATTTCGTGTAAAAGTTGATAAAGGCAAATAAAAGACCAAGGTCATGGGACAGGTATTCCAAGCTGAATGGTGGGAAAGACATCCTAGTGTAGGTGTTCGTTTGGTTTATTATGGCTAAGGAAATTGGCAAAGGCAATGGCATTGGCTTTGGAAAGGAAAAATGGCATTTTTCGCAATTTATTTATGAAAGTAATAGAAAATAGGAGAAAATGAATGTAAAATGTCATAGGTTGCATGTGAGGAGCAAAATAATGGAAAACTGAAGAAAATAGAGGCCTATGAGGATTGGTTGGTACCTTTTGTCAGTTCAGTTTTAGATCTCTCCTTATTCTCTCTCTCTCACACTTAGAGTTTTCTTAGAGCACTCTAGCATTGGATCAAGAAGCGCAAAGAAGGCAAAGGGAAGCAAAGATCAAGCAAAGAAGAGTAGTATCAAGCAGCTATAGTGGGATTATTTGCAAGTATCGATTTGCATGTATGATTTTCCTTGCTAGTTTTGGCATGCATGGTTATGCATGTGTGTTCTTAGTTATTTGGATTTCATGGGCATGGGTTTTTCCAGGTGTCACAGTGTTCTTCAGCCTTGCCTTGCCATTTCTGAATAGCCATGGTGTGGTGGGTTGTCATGTTTTTGGTTGAGCTCAATTGCCAAATGGATTTGAAGCTCAATGGGGTGGATCTCTGAAAGGAAGAACACATGGCCTAGTGATCCCTGAACTAGACTATGGATTACGGTAAAGCCATGACCTAGTGACCCATGAACCATACTATGGGTTGCACTAAAGCCTAATTTTGTTGCCTCGATGGGTCTAAGAATCCTCGATCGATGAATGGCAGGATATATGGTAAAGCCTAAAGGTGGGTGCTCTCCGTCACGCCTAGGAATCCTAGGATGGGATATACGGTAAAGGCTAGAGGGTGGAGTCTCGGTTAGGCTCTAGTGATCGGGTGTGGATTGTGGTAAAGCTCATAGACTATGTCTCGATTATACCTAGGAATCCTCGAATGGTGAATGGTGGGATATACAGTAAAGCCTAGAGACTGGGAGACAAGAAAATTCCTCACGGTGTAGGTGGAGAAATCTTGTGGCATCCATGCTTGTTTTGGCTTAATGGTCCGATGAGGATTGCGGTAAAGCCTGGTTCTATTTATGAGGGTGAGGTGGTGCAGCCTCGAGAATACCTAGTTGAGTTTTTGTTATGAGTCCCATATTCATGCTTGGAACATGGCATGGGGGTGATTGGCTGAAAGAAAGATTTGGTTCAGCTAATCTATGGTCGGGTGGTTTGTGGAAGTCCCATACTCGGTTGGCTTTTGCATTCATTAATAAGATTTCATTTCCTTGGTATTTTATGAGCAAATGTACTACTTCATATGTGGCATTTATGGATGATGTATCCTTATTACTTTTGTTGTTTATATGTTGGTTATGAGTATGTTTTATGACAATGATGATGTATGGCTCTCATCATGTTTGGATTTGTAAATGAATGAACAACGAATATATGACCTAATAGATAATAATGCAGCTAATGTGAGAAGGCATCAATGCTTCTTAGCGATTCTCATATAAGTATGAGACCCTTTCTCAGATATGTTGTTATGACTTGTAGATTTCATATTTGTGATATATTCAATGAAATGCATGTCATGGCTAGTAGGGGTCCAATCAAGTATTTGCATTTGTATCATTGTCTTGATATTACTTTTCATTATTGAAGGTTCATGGAGTTCTAGGCAGTGGTCTGAGTCCTGGCCCTAAAAAATGGCAGAGAATCCAAGTTCACAGGCTCAGAACTAGCTGAAAAATACCCTAGTCACTTGCATGCCCATGCTGTGAGAATGACTAGAGGGCCCTAGTCGCATGCATGTCCATGTCATGGGAGCGACTGAGGCCCTAGGGCAGTGAAGTGTCAAGTTGTACCAAGGGTTGATCACCTGGAAGGGTTGTTTGGCTCTTGTAGGTTTTGTGACATGTGTAGAAGGTCAAATTATTTGTGTTGTGTTTATTCCACTTCCTCAACTGTACTTGGGGAGTTGAATCAGATTGTAGTAGCCTCTCATCACATGTTTATCCCAACGGACCGGTTAACTTGGGTAAATGTGGGAGGAGGGTGTTACAAAGTGGTATGAGAGCATGGTTCACCCCTTTAGACTGGATGGGCAGTGTGTTGGCCATGCATTCGTGTGAGTTGCATATGTGTTCCTTATAGTCGTGGTCTATGCACTTGTTGCATATGCATGGTGTTGGTCATGGTTACATTCGCTTCACTATGTGGAAGTTGATGGTGTGTTTTTGGATTTTTTTATCATGAGTATAGGTCGGTTATGCATTGATTATGCATGGCAATGTTTGTATGTATCGTGTGTGCATGCAGGTTGAACGTATGTTGATTATGCATACATTGACATGGTTGTAGTTGTCATGCATGAGGTCATGATGTGTGGTTGACAGGGTCATACATTAATGACTGGACTCTGGTTAGGGTGATATCTATATGTGGTTATGATTATGTTTATACATGTATTTTATTAATCTCGTTGATCTTGCAAAGGAGAAATCCTCCCTGAGCTACACTGAGGTATGTTGATTATGTTTATATTTTGGTTTAGATGACATTGTATGTTTAGCAAGAAAGACATCAAGATGACTAGCAAGATGGTAGGCTACAGTTCACAAGACTCTCCCTTTGGATCAGATGAGCAGTGTGGTGTTGGGCACTCTTTTGACTTAGCAGACACATTGAGAAGCTTGAAGGAACAATTAAGAAGTTGCAAAGCAGATAACGACTTAATCATGCAGACACAGGAGAAGCAAGCAGAAGTCAATGCAATAATCCTTCAAAGTTTGTCAAAATTGTAGAGATAGGGACCACTTTGGATCAGGCATGGGCAGGAGGGCAGAACTGATGGGGTATATGGCAGTAGATGTCATGGTCAACAAAGGTTGGATAGGGATGACACAATTAGAGATGGCACGTTCTTGGACACTCCAAATAAGAGAGGTGACACACACATGTACTATTCTAGTTATGGTTCTGACAGACACTATGATCGTCATTGGTATCATCCTTACAGAAGGAGTGACAAGGGATATTTTCCAGATGGGTATAAGAAAGCTAAGTCACCTACTTTTGATGGAGATTTGAAGAAGTCGGAGGATGCAAAGGCTTGGTTACTTGGGATGAATAAATTCTTTGAGTTGCACGAGTACACATTGAATATGAAGGTCCTAATAGTTATCTTCAGCCTCAAAGGGAAAACAGACGTCTGGTGGGAAGATGTGAAGCAGGTTAGAGAAATCAGGACGGAGGAGTTGAGTTGGCATGAATTCAAAAGAGTTTTATGGAAGAAGTACTTGTCAAAAAGGTATCACGACAGTAAGGCCAAAGAATTTTATGAGCTAAAGATGGGATTGATGACAGATGAGGAGTATACGACTAATTTCCTAGAACTATTAAGGTATCTATTGTATCCTAAGGATGAGACGATTAAATTTCATAGATTTGTTAGTGGATTGCCATTAGCTTTTAGAGATCGGATTGAGTATGATGAGCTTCAATCACTTGAGGAAGTTATTGGGAAATTGAAGCATTTTTATGAACAGTCAAAGCGTAGGAATGAATCTCAACAAGGATGGAAAGGGAAATATAAAGGTAAAGGTAAATGGCAGCTGAAAATAATAAGGCCTTTAAATACATAAGAGAAAGCAAATATTGCACCATACAAGAAGTTCAATGTAGCTAGACTGGGACATGGGTCACATCAGCATAATCGATGGTATAAGACAGTTGGAGTGTTGGACGTGTGGTAAGGAACATCTTAAGAGAGATTGTCCACAGAATTAGGGTGGTAGGCATCAAATCTGTAGTGCACAGGAGGTGCAGACTGTTGGGGATGTCGGGCAGAGCATTCTTCGTATCTATGTAGCACTGGATAAAAAGTAGGTAGAGCACCAGGCAACTGTTATGGAGATGGATGGTAAGCTTTGTGATCAAGTTGTTTCCATTTTGATTGAACCTATATGTAATTGTAGTTATGTTAGTCCTGACCTGGTGGATAACTGTGGTTTGAATAAAGAAGTGCATGCAGAATTCTGGTTAGTGCAGTTGGCTAAAGGTACAAAGAAGAGAGTATATCATTGGGTAAGAGCTTGTGCATTCGAGTTGAATGTTATGCCTACATCAAGACACTTGAATGTATTGTCATTGGGATCATATAGTATCTTATTGGGTATGGACTAGCTATATCTTCATTGGACCAAAGTGGATTGTTATGACAAAGCCATTGAGTGTTTGGATGATAATGGAGAACAAAGAATCTTACAGGGTAAGAAGAAGGCAACATCAATTAGAATGGTTACATCTATGCATGCAAATCACAATCGCATGAAAGGGTGTGTGTTATTTGCAATGCATATTTCTAGTAACAAAGCTAATAATGTTGAGGATGCGGAGGTATTGAGTAGGCACCCGATCTTGCAATAGTTTCAGGATGTGTTTCCAACAAATATTTCAGAGTTTTTGTCTCACAGGGATGTAGACTTTTCTATTGAGTTGGTACCAAGGGCAACACCAACATCAAAGGAACCTTACAAGATGAGCACACTATAGTTAGTAGAATTGAAGTTGTAGTTGAAGGAAATGATTGACAAGGGATACATTAGGCCAAGTGTATCACCTTGGGGTGCACAATATTGTTTGTGAAGAAGAAGGATGGTAATTTTAGGTTATGCATTGATTACAGGCAGTTGAACAAGGTGACCATTAAGAAGAGGTACCTGTCGTCGAGGATTGATGACTTGTTTGATTAGTTGAAGGGAGAAACGATGTTCTCAAAGATTGATTTGAGATCCAGATATAATTAGGTATGCATTAAATAAGAGGACATATACAAGACAACTTTTTGAACTAGGTATGGGCAATATGAGTTTTTTATAGTTCCATTTGGTTTGACTAATGCTCTAGCTACATTTATGTGCTTGATGAATATTGCATTGCATCCTTATACGGACAAGTTTGTTATTGTGTTTGTTGATGACATCTTTATATATTCTAAAAATGAGGAAGAACATGCCGAGAATTTAGCAGCAATGATGAGATTGCTGAGAGAGAATCAGTTGTATGTTAAGCTTAGCCAATGAATTTTCTTTCAGACATAGGTACATTACATGGGGCATGTGGTCTCCAAGGAAGGCATAGCAGTGGATCTAGAGAAAATAAGGGTTATCATGGAGTGGGCAACTCCTAGAAATGTAGAAGAGGTAAGATCATTTATGGGGCTAGCGGGTTACAATAGGAGGTTCATCAAGAACTTCTCTTAGATTGCATGTCCTATTACGTCATTGCAGAGGTAAGGTAAGAAATTTGAATGGAAAGAGGAATGTGCAACAAGTTTTGAGTAGTTAAAGCAGTTGTTGACAAATGCTCCAGTGCTAAAGATTGCAGATCGAACAAGGAGTTTATGGTATGCCTAGATGCTTGCAATAGGATTTGGTGGAGTTCTTATGTAGGAAGGCCATGTGGTATCTTATGAATCACAGAAACTGAATGAGAATGAGCATAATTATTTGACATATGATCTTGAGTTGGTAGCGATCATTCATGCATTGAAAATGTTAAGGCATTATCTTCTTGGCAGGAGGTTTGTATTGATGAGTGATCACAATGGGTTGAGATACTTGTTTGATCAACCAAATCTAAATGCCAAGCAAGCTAGATGGTTGGCCATGATCAATAATTTAGATTTCGAGATCAATTACATCAAGGGCACAGAGAACAGGGTTTTAGATGCTCTTAGCAAGTGGATACAAGTGAATCTCATAACAACTATGAGTTCTTATGGTACAGACTTGCAAGATCGGATATTATAGGCAGGTTAGCAAGACGACAGGTACATGGAACTTATGCACAAGTTAAAACAGGGTATAGGTGATCAGGATGTGGACTATCACCTTACAACAAATGGCTTGATCAGATTTAGGGACATCATATATGTGCCAGACAATAGTGAACTCAAGAAGATCATATCGAGGGAATTTCATGCTAAGCCGTATTTAGGTCACCCGGGATACCAAAAGACATTGACAACAGTGAAGAAGTTTTATTAATGGCCAAATCTGAAGAAGGGCGTGGCCGAGTTTGTGGCTAGATGCTTGGACTATCAGTAGGTGAAGATAGAATGTAAGCATCCAGGTGGACTACTACAACCGGTTGTGATTCCAGAGTCGAAATGGGAGGTCATTTCCATGGATTTCATCAGAGGTTTCACGAGGAAATCTAGAAAACATGATTCCATAATTGTTGTGGTGGAAAAGATGACAAAGGTAGCGCACTTCATTCTAGTGAAGTCTATTTATTCAGCTAGTGATGTAGCACAGGTCTTCATCAGAGATGTCGTTAGATTGCATGGTGTTCAGAAGAAGATTGTGTTAGACATGGATGCTAAGTTCACTTCCAAGTTTTGGAAGGAGCTATTTGCAAGTTTAAGGACAAAGTTGACCTTCAATACAACTTATCATCTATAGATAAATGGATAGACAAAGAGGTTCAATAAGATATCGAAGGATATGTTGAGGATGTATGTGATGCATCAGCGTCAAAAGTAGGAAGAGTATCTTCCACTAGTTGATTTCGCTTACAAAAATGGGTATCAGGGACCTCTAAGGATGATTCTGTTTGAGGCATTGTATGGGAGGAGTTGTAATACTCCCATCAGTTGGAGTGATTCAATTAATAGGGTGTTGATTGGCCCAGACATGTTGGCAAAAATGGAACAAGAAATGTAGGTATTAAAGAGAAATTTGAAGACAACACAGGACAAACATAAAAGTTATGCAGACCGGAATAGGTTGTTAAGGAATTTCAGGTTGGGGAACAGGTGTACTTGCGTATCAAGCCCAAGAAGAGATCCTTCCGGATTGGGTCATGTCCCAACTTGGCACCTCAATTTTGTGGACCTTTCAAGATTCTTGAAAGGATGGGACCAGTAGCCTATCGACTTATACAACCTCCAACTGTGAAAGTTAGTGATGTTTTCCATGTGTCACTGCTTAAGAAATATGTTAAATATTTTGACCATGTGATTGATTGGTATGTATTGCAGGTGGAGCGAGATGGATAATTCCAACTGAAACCTTAGTGTATATTGCAAAGAAGAATTTTCATGCTCTGAAACCGAGCAATCAAGCAGGTTAAAGTGCAGTGGAATCACTTTAGGCCCAATGAAACTACATGGGAGATGGTAGATCAAATGTGTGTTATGTATCCTTTTATATTCGTTGGTTGAGTGAATGTCCTTGGTATTTGTTTTGGTATATGTTTTGGTATGATGTTTTTGGTATATGTACATATGTATATGGATGAAAATACCACCATGAGTCGTGTTATAAAGCTCTAATAAGCGGTATGGGTGTCATGTCATTATGGTTATCATATTTTTGTTGTCATGTTGGTTTGCTTCTCAGTAAGTTGATCATTGTAAACAATGCAACGAGTTAAGTTATATGTTATGCAACCAACTCACAAAATAGAAGAAAAGATAGATCAATGACTTCAAAATCAGCCTCTTCAAGGGGGCAACCTCCTTTACATTACACAAATAACAATTCTTGGATGATACAAATGACAAGACCTCCTTTCTATATAAAGGAGCCTAGGGGGTCACAATATAGTGAAAGTCGACATAACAATAATAATGTAAGGGCACAACAATAACAATAGTGGGCTTCTATGGGGCACAATAATAGCAATATGGGGACAACATGGGCACAACAATAACAATAAGGGGCTACAATGACAATAATAATAAGGGGCTACAATGACAATAATAATAAGGGAATACACTAGTATTATAGGGACCTAACATGCCCCTCTCCTTCAAAAAAGTGTTGTCCTCAATGCTTGAGTAGTTCTGGATGCTTCTATATAAAATCTCATCCTCCCATGTGGAATCTTTAGCGGGTAAGTTCTTCACTTGATGAGATACTCTGAAATTGATCTATTTCATCGTGTCGAGTTCTTGTTTCTGTGACTGCTTCAAGTTCCAATTATGATTTTTCCTTCCTTGTCAAGTTTTGGAAATATTGTTTGAACTGGGAGCTTGTCACCTATAACCTTCTTTATGCATGAAACATGGAAAACTAGGTGCACTCGGGAAGCTGTAGGAAGCTCCAATTTGTATGCCATAGTACCAATCTTTTGCAACACCTTGTATGAACCATAATACTTTGGTGATAATTTATTATCCTTATTAGCTTGCTTAAGGGACATTTTTTTGTATGGTTGTAGCTGTAGAAATACCGAGTCACCTACATCAAAACTTCTTTCATTGCGATGTTGATGTGCTTCTCTATTATATGCCAAAGTGAGGTTATCCTTTAAGAGTTGTAAAACTTGTTGTTGATGCTCGATGTGATCTTCCACTGCTTGAACCTTATAATTTTCTCTTAAACATGATGTGATGGACGGTGGATGATATCCATAAAGTGCCATAAATGGGGTCATTTTTTCTGCAGTATGGTAGGAAGTGTTATACCACCATTCAGCCATAGGCAACCATTTGACCCATTGTATCTGTTTATCAAATACAAAGAAACGAAGATATCCTTCCAAACATTTGATCACTATCTCAATTTTCACATCAGATTGAGGATGATAAGATGAGTTATGAGCTAACTGAGTACCCAAACAAGAAAATAATTTTGTCCAAAAATTTCCAGTGAAAATGGGATCTTTGTCACTTACAATAATCTTTGGATTTCCATGTAGCTTTTGAATTGTTCCATAAATGTAGTAGCAACTGTATTGGCTTTAAAGGGTTGAGATAATGCACAAAAGTGTGCATACTTGGTAAGTCTGTCAACTACCACCATGATGACACTCTTTCCTTCAAACTTGGGTAAATCTGTGATAAATCCATTGAAACCTCCTCCCAATGTTGACTTGGAATGGATAAAGGTTGTAATAGACTTGGGGTCTTAATTGTTTCAACTTTTTTTGTTGGCAAACCAAACATTCCGCCACAAACACTTGAATATCAGATTTAAGGCCATCCCAAATAAATTCCTTCTTAACCCTGTGTTAAGTTTTTAAAAATCCTGAGTGCCCTCCTGAGGGAGAGGTGTGCAATTCCATAAGAATATTTCGTTTGACTTGGGAATTCTTACATAGGTATAAGCGATCTTTGTACCATAACAATCATTTTTCCAGCTAAATGTATCAGATGTACTGGGGTCTTGTTGTAGCTTTTGAATGGGTGTCCACACTTCTTCGTCATTCTTCCATTCATCCCTTGCTTTGTTTATCCAATCTGGTTGGATAATAAAAATGATGCTAAGAAATGCTTCCACATCCTCATCCTTTCTTGAGAGTGCATCTGCAACAACATTTTGCTTCCCTTTTTTGTAGATGATTTCAAAATCATAACCCAACATCTTTGTGACCCATTTTTGTTGCTCTTCTGAAGATAAT